>NW_026505719.1:0-15690 GCF_026875155.1 Cherax quadricarinatus
CCATTTGAGTAGTTTCGGGAAGGGCTAGTCTCTAGTGACTTGTTAAAAAGTAATGAAATAGCATGCGAAAGGACATGGGCCGCTCGCTTGTACAGTAGTGGTGGGACATGAGACTAAGTAAGTAAGTAAGTAAATTTATTCAGGTATACACAATACAGTTACATAGAATTATCATACATAGCATCATATGTGTAGAGAACCTAGGATAACCCAAAAAAGTCAGACAGAGTGACTTATTTCCATTGGGGTCCTTTTACCTTATTATTATAATACAAAGGTTATAATATTTTCTTATTATTCTATAATGAAGATAACATCTTATTATCATACTAAAAAGACTATCTACTACACGAGGGTCTTTAAAAGACTATCTACAAATACGAGGGTCATTAAGACTATCTACTACCCGAGGGTCATTACGACTATCTACAATACGAGGGTCATTACTAGGGAAAAGGGTTTAAAATTTACACGTATTTTAGCTAAAAAATAGAAAATCATTCCCCTCCCTTTCTGTTGCTTCATTCATCAGACACTTTTTGGCAGTCTTCTTGAACTGGTTCAAGCTATGACTGGGCCTTGACATTTGTGGGTAGTCTGTTCCATTCCTTTATTGCTGTACAAAAAAAGGTGTTTGAAGCCTGGCCACTGACTGTGGGTACTACAAAGTTGTGCTCTCTCCCCCTAGTACTATGATTGCTTTGGTTCCCAACCTTGACAAAATTGACAGCAAGATATTCTGGACACTGTTCGTGAGCAATTTTATAAACATGATTTAGCTTCAGTTGTTTTACTCTGTCTTCAACATTCAGCATATCCAATCTGCTGTAATTCATCCTGGCCTACATGTTTCTCTTGGTCCCAGCCCCAGGATGAATCTTACGATTTTGTTGGGTGATTTGCAGTCTATCTTTCAGTTTTTTTGTCAAGGCAGAGTACCAAGAAGAGCAAGCGTAATCCATATGGCATTGTATAAGGGCTAGACATAGGGTCCTGCGAGCCTCAGTAGGTAGACACTGTGCTTGTCTATACAGGAACTTCAGCCTGGCATTCGCTTTCTTTACTACACTGTTCCCTATCAATTCTCCTGACATGCATGGGTCAAAGGGGATTCCAGATATTTAAACTGATGAAACCAAAGTGATGGACTCCCCATTACACTGAACATTAAAATTATTTACCCTTCTCAGTTTTTTGTTTCGTTCCAAAGAGAATGGCTTCAGTTTTCCCTAGGTGTAATGATAGTTTGTTGTCTACTAACCATTTGCTGCAGGACTCCAGTTCCAGTGTTAAAACATTAGCAATATCTTGTGGGTCTTTACCTGTCACTAACAGAGCACTGTCATCTGCATTACAGTAGGAGTTTGCACTTGACACTGATAGGCATATCATTGACATAACATAAGAATAGTAAGGGACCCAGAATACTACCTTGGGGAACTCCACATGTTATCGGCAGGGGTTCTGATTCTGTTTTTGTTGATTTTGACTATTTGTCTCCTGTTGCTAAGGTAGGACTTAAACCAGTCTACAGAACCTATACCGATAGCTTGAAGTTTTTTTACATAATATATTGTGGTTGACAGTATCGAAGGCCTTTTGCAGGTCTAAGGTTACCATACCTATGAGGTTCCCTTTTGACATTTCAGTTCTCAGGTAAATCCATCAGATTAATAAGGGAGGTATCGGTTGAGTAGGATCTTCTAAAGCCCGATTGATAGCTATGGAGAATACGTTGTCATTAAGGTACTTAACTACTTGAGAATACACCGCCCTCTCCAAAATTTTAGATATTTATACTGAGTTAACTAACAGGTCTATAGTTGCTTACATCAGACCTATTATTTTTCTTGAAGATAGGAGTAACTCTGGCCTCCTTGAACCCTCCGTACGGTATTAGTGGTGATTGATAGATTTATTATGTGAGCAATAGGGATTGACAGTTCAGAAGCACCATCTTTTAGGAACTTAGACGGGATTTATCAGGGCCTGTGCTCTTAGTTGGGTTTAACCTGCTTAGTTTTTTTTGAATGAAGTCATGAGATACACTTACTGTTGACAATGTTTGGGGTTACCCCTTTATTGGTTAGATTTTTGAAACTTATCGGTCTGTGTTAAAGGTATTTGAGCAGTGGTAGTTTACTTACTAGTGTTAAAGAAACAATGTGTAAGGAATTAAAGCAATTTGCCCCCCTTAAGTTTCGTGGCATACCCATTATCGATAGTGAGTACTATGTTAGACCTATCTACTGGCTTATGGCTTACCCCCAAATGTTTTTTGTTGTTGCCAGGCTTTTTTGGGGTTATGCTTAATTCTTCAATTTTTGAGCCTTTTCTCCTTTTAAAGCCCCCGTACTCTGTTCCTCACCCTTTGAATTCATTTAGTGCTGAATTTCCCCGTCTTTTCTTTAAAAATCTTTTTCATTTCTAAAATTTATATATCAAATTTCTATCTCCCTTCAACTTTCTTAATTAATAACAAAAATGGGTTTAAAAAAACCAAGAGTTAGGTAAAAATTGAACGTTGTTTTTTATTTTAAACCCCCCCCCAAAAGTTCTTTGTCGGTCGAAAATTGATAGGCAGAAGTATTGAAACGATGTAATCTCCTCACCCCCCAAATTTTAGGGGCTCCTCCCGCTCAGTCCGGTCCAAAAATTAATGAAACGGGCCTTTGTCCAGGGGGTGAAACATTTAAATTAAAAGGGAAGGGCCTTTAAAAGCCGTTTTTAAATAAAAGGGGGGAGGGCCCTTCCAAAACCCGGCAGTTCTACAGAAAAAAATTAAAAAGGGTTTACCAAGATTTGGTGCACATTGCAAAAGAAGGAACATTTTAAAGTTTTTACACAGTGGTTTAGCAAAGAAAAGTTGAAAAAAGGGAAAACTTGGAAAAAAATTTCAGTCATACCCAAAGTTTTGAGGGGCGTCCCCCCGGGAGAAACAGTTTCCTTTCTTAAAAAATTGAAATGAAATCAGTCGGGGAATGTCCGGGGGGAAAGAGGTTGAGGAGGGAAGGGGCCCCTTTTTCCCCGGTAAATAGTAAATTGCGAAGAGTTCTTACCCCGCCCTTTTGTTGGAGGGTTTGACAAAAATGAACATTAAAATGGTATAAAATACCGACAGATTTTTTAGGTAAGACACATATGCACAGTTAGGTATCTTTATTTTGAAACGTTTCGCCTACACAGTAGGCTTCTTCAGTCGAGTACAGAAAAGTTGATAGAAGCAGAAGATACTTGAAGACGATGTAATCAGTCCATCACCCTTAAAGTTTTGAGGTGGTCAGTCCCTCAGTCGGGAAAGAAGAGCATTGTTCCGTTGTCTGAAAAAATATGAAGTTGAAGTGACAGAATCGGGCCTTATATAGTGCCAGGAGGTGAGACGTAGTTGATCCCTAACTGTTGCAATGTTCTTACCTAACAATCTGTCGGTATTTTATACCCATTTTAATGTTCATTCTGTCAGACACTGCAACAAAAGGGGTATCTTGGTACAGACCACCCTACTTCGACAACCTCTACTAGTGAGAACGGCTGGGTTTGAGAAGGACCTGCCCTCCCAAATCAACCTACGTCTCACCTCCTGGCACTATATAAGGCCCGATTCTGTCACTTCAACTTCATATTGTTTCAGACAACGGAACAATGCTCTTCTCCAGACTGAGGGACTGACCACCTCAAAACTTTAAGGGTGATGGACTGATTACATCGTCTTCAAGTATCTTCTGCTTCTATCAACTTTTCTGTACTCGACTGAAGAAGCCTACTGTGTAGGCGAAACGTTTCAAAATAAAGATACCTAACTGTTGCATATGTGTCTTACCTAATAATCCTAACCTCTTTAACTGGTGCAATATTATTAAGAATGGTAGTGAACATTGTTTTGAATTTTTCCCAGGCATCGTTTACGTCCGTGCAACTTGTTATCTCTGTCCAGTCACAATTGTGTAGCCTATTTACCAGTGTTTCTTTACTGTAGTTTCTAGTTGACCTCATTTTTATTGTCCTGTGTAGGCCTATCCTATCCCTGGTGATTTTCCTGGTGCAGTAAATGATGAAATGATCACTAAGACCTGTGGTAATGACGCCTGACTGACTAATGTTCTCAGCGCGGTTGCAAAGTATGTGGTCAATTAGGGTGGCTGAGAACTGTGTGATCCGGGTTGGTTTATTAATTAGTTGGGTGTAGCTATTTAATCCTAGAATTTGCTTATACCTTTTGCATAGCCCGTTATTTTGTTGCTGAAAACAGATATTGAAGTCGACCAGTATTATTGTTTCGCAATTGCTTTCAACTCCGGACAAGACTCTGGAAAAGTCTTCTAAGAACTGGTCCTGGGTAGGAGGGCGGTAAACTAGTTCCTACTAAGATGGGTTTGGTCTTGGGAAGCAGCACTTCAAACCATAGAATCTCCAGTTTATTGTTATTTAAATCAGGTCTTGGGTTGTAAGCTAAGTCATTTCTAATGTAGGCACATACTCCACCGCCCTTTCTGTTCCTATCTAAGCGTTTTATATTGTAACCTTCTATTTTGACCTCGTCGTCAGTCACCGTATCATCCAACCAAGATTCAGAGATGGTTATAACTGCCGCCCTAACTTTGTTAGCTAGAATCCTAATCTCTGCCAATTTAGGAAGAAGTGATCTTGCATTGACATGAATAAAGTGAAGGCCTGTTTTCATAAAACAATCATAATCATCAATATATGGCAATGGGTCATTTGTATTAAAATTAGGTAAATCAATGTCATCACTTATCTAAAGGTAACATGTGTCCAGAGTGCATTTTGTTACACACAAAATTAATTCTGGTCACGTTTTGCTATAATTGTACATACATCCATCATGAACCCGACTCCCTTACAACATTTATACATAAGGTGCCTTTTTCTGTTTTTCAAGCGTACTTTTAGTACAGTGTAAGCATCGTTTGGGAGTATGTTTTTGAGATAATAAGGCTGTATGTCTCCACATTGTACCTATGATATGCATTACAATATGGGTTAAGGTTAATCAGTCCCGAGTCTACTAGACCGTCATTATTGCCGTCATTTATCGTGTCATGTTTTTTTGCCACTGCACAAATAGTTTGAGTTCCTGGATTAAATTTGGATATCTTATCCTACTTAAGAGCGCTTACAAAAAGAGCTGTGTGCCCACTGTTTTTGTTTTGGAGTATGCGGTGTTGCCATACCTTGTGCGGCGATATGTGAGGTTTTACTTTTCTGGTAGGAGGTATGGCAACTTTTGGCTTTTACTGCCAGGGCGCTGTTACAGTGCTGTCATTCACCTTTTCACAACCCCCATGACCGAATTTCTTTCTCAGAATTGAAGAAGAAATATAAATAATATTTATGCAGCCTTAACCCCTCTAATGCCTGCATTTTCACTCTTCGCGTCTTTTACTCATATACATAATATTTATTTCTCATTTTCCAGTTCCCCCTAGTACACTTAGTACTGCTTTAATTACACTGAATTACTAGTAAAATTTCCTCTTCAAAACCCTCTTCACTGCTCACTTTTCCCTTAACTTCACAAAACCCTTACAGTTAACCTCTTTCAAAACCCCTCATTCACTGCTCACTTTTCCCTTAACTCAACAACACCCTTATCATTCTTAAACCCCTATTCACCCTCCCCTATTGATACCCACCTCACTTTCACATCTGGCCTTCACCATTAACTTCTAACTCCTTTCCATTCTGGTAGACCAGAAGGTTAATTCAATAGTTTTATCCTTCCAAATCCCCCTCAATTCCATTATATCGGGGGTTGTGTCTGTGTGTGTTGTCTCCTGACCTGTTTTGCTGACTCAGCCATTTTTAAAACACTGTAGGGGAGGTAATCACCACCTGACTTTCCTTGAGAGTTTATCGATATATTTGGCTTGTTTCTGCTATGATCTCTCACTGTACACTGGGTCCAGCCTGAATAGTAGGTCTAGCTACTAAAAGAGACTAGATTCCCTGAGTTATTTTTTAAGTGACTTTATAATCTCAGTGACTTCCTGGGCTCAGTTGGTGCAAGATAGAAGGAATTAGGTGAGGGAAATTTCCCATCTAGGTAGTCCCCGGCATGGGCATTGGTAGTGGGATTTTACTGGCGAGATTAGATCCTATGTGTTTGAGAAGTAAGTCGTTTATCTGTCTTGTTTAGCTGTGTCAGTGGGATGTAGTGGTGTTTCATTAGGTTTATTAGGACAATATTCTTGGTTTTCTCTCAGTTGTGGTGTCCCTAGAATCTGAGAGAGTGTTTTCCAGGTCTTTTTATATCTCCTTCCCTAGTGTCTGTGAATCTGCTGGAGTAGTAATAGTTGTTTGGTCTTTCTTTATTACTTTGGTGAGAGCTGATGAAATAGTGTTTAAGAAATATCTTTGTGTATTAAGCCCTTCCTATATTTTGCTTATTCATATTCAGGTGTTTCTTGTCAATGGATTTCAGAATGGTCTGGTTAGCCATTGGCAACCAAGCCCGTTGTTTGTGATCTGTTTTTTTTTTATAGACAATGTTTTGTTGTATAGTCCTAAGTAATTTGTCTAAAAAATGTCCTGTCCAGTCATCAATACCATGGCCCTTGGCGAATTCTGTAGGCTCAAGTCAACAGTCATCTAGGTCCAATCGTTGAACTTTCCTTACTGAGTCCTTCGTCATGGAGTCTAAAATGAGACTTTGTTTGTATTCAAGTGTGGTTTACTAATGTTTGGTCAGGAGGATAGGTAGTGTAGATGGTCTGTAGTGCATTCTGTGGATTATCCTGATTTAAGGGGGGCTAGTATATTGGTCCCATATGTGGAGTCTATTCATGGTTGCACTTGTCTCAGTGAGCCTGGTTGGTTTAGTTTATTATTGTTGGTATGAAGAAGTGTGTTTTCATATTTGTTGAGGAAATCAGTTACAGCTGATCATCTAGTATATCCAAGGTTGAGTGTTGAAGTCTCCAGCTAAGAGAAGGTGGTGCTTAATCAAGGTTGTCTGTGTTGTTAAATAGTTGACTGTTAATGTTTCTCACTGAAATTTTGGGTGTTTGTGTGAGGTAAAATCCGTAAATGGCACCGATTGTTATAGGTCGTCTTAAGGTTTTTTTTACAGTAAAATTTAGCAAAACATGTATTTCGCCCAGATTCATCACTAAAGCAAGTTGGTGCTAAGACAAGAAATTGGTTAAAAGTAATAGATTGCAATACCACCCCCAACTTTGGTTTTGGTCTGCCTGTGTGAATTGCTGTTGAATCCTGGTAGAGGGTAGATATCTGTTATGTCCCTGCTTAAGCCAGGTCTCAGTAAGAATAAAGCAGGAGAAGGGTGTCTTTAGTGATCAAGGAGTGCTAGGAGGTCATCATAGTGTTTTGGCTTAAGGACCTGATGTTGTAGTTAAGTACAGAATTAGACTTTTAGCATTGTTTAGTGAGAGTTGTGTGTTGGCTTGTGATGCGTGTAATAAAGGCAGTTACTTTCCAATAGTTTTTTGATTAGGTTCAGATTATGGAGGTTAAAAGATCAGGGTCATCGTGATCAATCATCTTCTAGGTTTAAATTAGGTTATATTAAACTATCCTGAGTTGTGTGTTGGAGTTCTAGTACTGATATCTGTATGGTAGTGAAGTTTAGGTACAAGTATATAGCTAGAGTATTTTGGTCAATGTAGGGTATAGTCACTACTACACATAATGAAGTTGGATGTTGTCTATGTGTTTGTGGGGAATGAACTAAAGTACAATCTAGGTATAAACTAGTAATATAAAAATACAATTAAAAATAGAGCAAGACTCTCACTTGAAATTGCACTATGGGTCTAATAATGACTTTTGTAGGGAGTCTATGTTTTGAGCTTAGAATAGCTTATAGTACAATAGGTTTTAATCTAATAATATAAAAATACAAATTAAAAATAAGCACTAGTCTCTCACTAGTTAATTGCACTATGGGCCTAATATAGTGAATTTGGTAATTGACTATGTATGAGTTAGAATGAGCTATGTACAACTGAATTTAATCAAATAATATAAAATACAGATTAAATAGCACCAGTCTCTCACTAGTAATTGCACTAGTGGGTTTTAATATAGTCTTGAATTTGGTATTGACCTATGTATTGATCTAAGAAAAGCTATAGTACAATCTAGTTTGTCTAATATATATAAAAAGATTACACATTACAAATAGCACCATCCTCTTCACTAGTAATTTCTGCACTATGGTCTAGTATAGTGAATTTGGTATTGCTATGTAATGAGAGCTAGACAATTGAGCTAGAGTAAAACGTGATTAATCTATTAATAATAATAAGGAACAAGACTCTCAATTGTAATTGCACTAAGGTCTTAAATGAAGTTGTTTACAAGAATTAGATTATAATTAGATTAAATTGACAGGATAAAATACACAAGATTAAGGTAGCAAAAAATAAAAAAAAAATTGATTAAAAATAAAATGGTTTTTGGTCAATGACTTGGTATAATATGCTAGTAAGATGGGTAGACAGGATAATAAAAAAGTTGTAGTTGAAAAACTAGTTTTAAAAAAGTATGGAATAAAAATGGTCAAATAAAAGAAGTTAACAATATTTTGATCAATATAGTTCTAAAGTAAAATTGGGCAATACATAGGGATTTAGAATAAAAATTGAGCAATTGAGTATTTTTTTAAAGTGAGGTAGAATTTAGTTGAAGACAATTATGGAGTTAGTTTTAAAAAATAAGATAGACCCAGTGGATGTGGTAATGTTGGTAATAAAGGAGTATAGATTCTGTAGATATTAAAGAACACAATTAAGACTATGAGGTAGACTGGTCGTTGAATACAACAATGACAATCAAAAGTAAGTTAGAGGGTATTTAGAATTTAAGGGGGCCACAAATTAAGACAATATAACCACTAACATAAGAACTTATAAGAACGAATGAACCCTGCAAATGGCCTACTGGCGCCATGCGGAGGCAGGTCCAAGTCTCCTACCGGCTTACGAAGGCCAATTGCCACCCAACCCTAGTCAGTGTCAGGTCACATTGACTTAAGGGAGGAACACGCAACCGACCTGGTATCACAACTATGAGGTCCAACTCACAACCCACACCACATCCACTCATGTATTTATCCAACCTATTTTTAAAGCTACACAACGTTCTGGCCTCTATAACTGTACTTGGGAGTTTGTTCCACTCATCCACAACTCTATTACCAAACCATACTTTCCTATATCCTTCCTGAATCTGAATTTCTCCAACTTAAAACCATTGCTGCGAGTCCTGTTTAGGCTAGATATTTTCAGCACACAATTTACATCCCCTTTATTTATTCCTGTCTTCCATTTATACACCTCAATCATATCCCCCCTAATTCTACGTCTTTCTAGAGAGTGCAGATTCAGGGCCCTTAGTCTATCCTCATAGGGAAGGTTTCTGATACATGGGATCAACTTTGTCATCCTCCTTTGTACATTTTCCAGAGAATTTATATCCATTCTGTAATACGGTGACCAAAACTGTGCAGCATAATCTAAATGAGGCCTAACCAAGGATGTATAGAGTTGAAGAACAACCTGAGGGCTCCTATTATTTATGCTTCTTGATCTGTGGACTATGGGTATTATCTGCACTTTACTCTGATTCTGTTAGTAGGTGGGTATGAGGCTAACTGATACCCACCCAGAGTTATTTTCTTTTCCTCTTTTACTTATAAGCTAAATAATGTAGATCTTACTCAACATAGCAAAGATTTATAATTCTGGGTGGCAGAAATATAAAGCCAAGACAATATTATTATTATTATTATAATCAAGGGGAAGCGCTAAACCCGGAGGATTATACAGCGCCTGGGGGGGGGGGGGATGTGGAAGGCATTCAGGCTTAATTCGGGGAACTGGAGCACAGATCCAATTTCCTAAATCAAGAGCCCCTCACCAACATCAAGGAACCTTCCTTGAGGGGAGCCAAGACAATAGATCAATGGATCAGGGGCTTTATACAGAGATTTTGTCTACAAAAACATAGTATTGACTTAACTCATTTTTTGTAATATATATATATATTTTTTGTAAAAATGTATGTTTTAAATAGTGTTGCTGTTGTTGTTATTGTTATTGTCTGTTATTGCTATTTCTTGTTTTTGGCCTATCATATCGACATTTTTTTTTTTTAGTCTATCACACAAAGGAATAAAAGTTTTGTCTGTGATAACAACATAATTGTCAGGAGAGACGGTTAATAAGGATGGTCGGATAGTGTGAACATCCCAGGCACTTTTTTTTCATTTTTTTTTTAAGAAACGCAGTTTACAGTTTACGTCAGAGGTGGTGGACGCCTCGGCTCCTGCCCCTCAATAATCATTTTTCTCTACCGTTGCAGTTGATATTTGTGGGGGAACAGCAGCTGCAGTGGATCCTGGATTATTATAATAATCGAAAAGGTTGGCTAAAGCCGTAAGGGGAACAGAGTGTGGTCGGGAGAGGGTGAAACCTGGGGGAGTTCATCAGGTGTTCACCTCGAGTTCAGCTGAAATTAGCAAGTAATAATAATTTATTTCAGCATCATACAGAACGAAAGAAAATTTTTTATTTCTTTGTGTTGTGTAAAAATGTAGTTTACTTTATGGGGTTTTACATTTCATGTTTAATTTTATTTTATTTACATTATAGTTTACATTATTTTTTAGTTTACTTATCAGTGGTTTACTTTATCATTATTTTTCATTATCAGTATTTACATATCATGTAGTTTACATTTCATGTTTTTTACATTTCATGTGGTTTACATTATCATGTTTTTTACATTATATGGGTTTCATTATCATGTAGTTTACATTATCTGGGGTTTTTACTTTATCATGTATTTTTTAATTATCATGTGGTTTACATTATCATTAGTTTTACTTTATCAGTGGTTTACATTATCATGTATTTTACTTATCATGTGGTTTACATTACATGTATTTTTTACATTTCATGGGGTTTTACATTATCATGTAGTTTACATTATCATGTGGTTTACATTATCATGTAGTTTACATTATCATGTGGTTTACATTATCATGTAGTTTACATTATCATGTAGTTTACATTATCATGGGGTTTACTTTATCATTATTTACATTATCATGTATTTACATTATTTTGGGGTTTTTCTTACTGTGGTTTCTTTACATTATTTTAAATTTTATCATGGGGTTTTACATTATCATGTAGTTTACATTATCATGTGGTTTACTTTACATGTGGTTTACTTTATCATGTAGTTTACATTATCATGTAGTTTACATTATCATGTGGTTTACATTATCATGTAGTTTACATTATCATGTGGTTTACATTATCATGTAGTTTACATATCTGTAGTTCTTATATGGTTTACATTTCATGTAGTTTACTTTATCATGTATTTACTTTATCAGGGGTTTACATTATCATGTGTTTAATTATCATGTAGTTTACATATATATCCCCGGTAGGGCTAGAAAAAATTGGGGACGTTTTTCCCAAAAGGGGACCGCCCCTTTTTCACTCATCAGATAAAATGGGTACCGAGTTTTAAATGACTGGGGGGGGTTGCCCCCGGGGCGAACTGACCAAATTTGCCCAAAATGCCCAGGAAAAAAGGGGGTTTTTGTATAGAGTATTCATTGATGTCCCGGACTGTTACCATGTCATTATTGTAGAAATAAAGATTATTTTTATTTTTTATTATTATTATTATTATACCTAGGATACCCAAAAAAAAAGTCGACTTATTTCCTTGGGCCCTTTTAATAAAGGAGATAATATTTTATTTATTATACTTAATGATCCTGAATTTATTTATCTGACATAAAAACTTATGGGTTTTAAAACCCCATTGCTTTATAAAAAGGCAAACATATTTTTCCCTTTTTTTTAAAACAGCATTGTATTGTAAGATCCCAAATTTTAATTTTCACATTTTATTTTTTTTAAGTTTGCTAGAAACCATGTTTTGTTTCTGGATCACATTAAATTTAACCCTTCTAATTACCAGTTTTTACATTGTTGTCTAGTGGGCAACACCTCCCCTCATACACCACTGCCCATGGCCAATTCCAGCTGGCTGGAAATGCTGGTAGTAGTATTTCCATACATTTGCTGTGTATGCACCTGCAAGCCATTAGGTGGTCAACTGGTGCAGGTTGCATCCGGGGGGGACAAGATTAAATATTTTTTATTTTTTACAATACATGTACAATTTAACTTTTCACTGACTATTCATATTACTATATAGAAAGCCGCTTGTTTGCAGAGCTTTTGGGGCAGATTAGGTCTTTTTGTCCCAGGTTTTAACGCACCCAGAAAAACTAACACCCGGGGTTACCATTAAAAATGAGGGTGAACAGGACAACCGTTGAAAGGAAACATGCCAGTTTTCCCAAACCCTTCCCCGGAACAAAACCCGGACCTTCACCGGTGAAGCGAAGTTTGCCCCGGGCCAGGGCCCCAGGGAAAATAAGACAGACAGCCCATGATGACACACTGATTTTTTTCTTGGGTTTTCCGGGGTGGCTAACCTCTGGGATTAAAAACCCAAACTAAATCTTATCTTACTAGTACTGTGATTTACATTTAAACTTGTGTTAAACCAAAAGGGGCCCAGACATCAGGCCTTTTTTGAAGTTTCGGGGTTTTCTCGGGTTCTTAACCCGAAATCGGACCCCAAAAAACAAACTTTTTTTCTTTCTGCATTTTACAAAATGTATTCACATTAAAATAAATATACAGAATTGTTTTACTCCTTTGTTAAAAATTACGTGCTAAAATAAAATTATTAACACAAAAAGCCACTAGCTTGGCTGGCATTTCAGGCAGAAAATCCTAAATGCTTAACACTGCTTCAAAAAACATTTTTTTTTAGTGTACAAAAGTGAGGTACATTGTACCCTGGAGTGAGGCAAGGAGAATATCAAATCACACCTGGAAGATTTGGGGGGACTGGTTTTCCCAAATTAAAACCCGAAATCACTCCACAAAGCAAAAGACTTTTCTTGGGAGGGATTAAAATACCCCCAGTGAAAAGTAGGGGCGCCATGGACACTAAAGAAAACACAAAAAGTGTCTGGGACCCAAAATGTTTTGACAGCCTCCCCAGCCAAAAGGGGAAATTTCCCCAAAAGACCCTTGGGTGTTTCAAAAAGGGGGCGGACAGATTTTAAAAAATCAGTGCCGATCAGCCAATTTTGGTTCATACGTTGGACTCGGGGACCAGCATACAGCCTCGTTTTATCAGGCCTTGATCCCCCAGGGGCCTTTTGGGCATGGACGGCTGCTGGGCCTGATACCTGGGGTACCCCCAAGTAGCCTAGGGACCAAGTGAACAGTATACAAATTTTTGGTTTTCCAAGTAATTTTTCACTACAAATATTAAACTATGTATGATAAATTTTACTTATTGTATCGAAAAACTTACAAAACCTCTGGGTTAAATTGGACAAAAAAAAACTTCTACAGGAAGGTATCATTAATCAGTCACAAAAAATTGAACCCCTTAAGACAGTCACTAATTTAAAAAAAAATTAACTACAACAACCTAATCATATTAGCTTGCCTTATAATTCAAATAGAACAAAAAAATTACTAAAAGTTATTAGGGACATTACATAATTTATAATTAGCTTTTTCAACTATAAATCTTTGCACCTGTCTGTAACCTGACTAACACTCGAGCTTGAGGACCGCAATTTATGCCTGTTATGTTCATAGCTCCCCTCGGAAAGGTTTCCTTGATTTGGTGGGGGCTCTTGATTTTGGGAAATTTGGGTCTGTGCTCCAGTTCCCCGAATTAAGCCTGGAAAAGCCTTCCACATCCCCCCCCCCAGGCGTGTAAATCCCGGGTTTAGCGCTTCCCCCATTATAATAATTTGTTCATAGCTCAGCTAGTAGCTACCCCAGCTCGCACATTTATGACCAGAGTTAAAATTTCCCCTGAGCAAAAACTTTAAACTCTTTTCTTACCCCCCATTAAGACATAAATGACTTGGGGTTTTCCGGGTTCTAACCAAAAAAAAATCTTTTAAAACCCATCACTGGGGTTCTTGCATTATAAAGCTACAACGTGGTACCTTGGATACAGACAATTCGTTCCAAAGGGTGTTTCAATGCCGATACAAACGAATTTTTTCCCATAAGGAATAATAAAATTTGATAATCCATTTCGACCCCCAAAAATACACTTATAAAAGCACTTACAAAAAAAACACTTTCATAATTTTTAGAGTTTTGAGGTTTTATATCCTGAGGTACCACTTAGTTTTAATTTTACAAGGCATTTATAGAGGTGACCTATTCTCTACCCTTAAAGATATTAAAAAAAGGAAAAAAAACACAAAAAAATTTAAATAATTTCCGAACAAAAAATGAAATTTTAAAGCAGTAAATTACTATTTTGCAATAAAAAAATTTGCTTCCTTTCTGCAGCTTCATTCATTAGATATTCTTTTGGGGTTATTCATAAATTGCTATATTCAAATTTCCCCTTGTGTTCTGCGTTGGTGTTACGATAGGAAAATCAGTACCAAAATTTTTTGGGGAAAAAAATAGGGAGGTAGAGGTTGGAGAAGCAACCACCCAGGGAAGTACACCGTCCTGCCAGATGACTGTGAAACAGAAACCGTAAAAATGTTTGCATGAGGAGGATTGCTGGTTTTTTTTTTCTGTCCATAAAAGCAGATAACGGGGTATCTTGCTACTTTTACTAAACTTTGGTCACACTTCACAGACACGCACATGCATATTTATACAACATCTAGGGTTTTTTTCCTTTTTCTAAATAGTTCTTTTTCTTCTTTATTTTTCTATTGTCCAGGGAATGGAAAAGAATTTTCCTCCGTAAACCATGCGTGTGATGAGGGGACTAAAAAAGCCGGGAAACAATGGGGTAGTAACCCCCTTCTCCTGAGACCTTACTAAAAAAGAAAGAAGAAAAACTTTATAAAAGGGATGCTTTAATTTCTGATGTAGGCGGATGACAAAAACAGATGATTTGATTTATGAATGAAAAGAATTGGAAAGTCCGCCCAAAAGGGAAAAAAAAGCTGAAGGGGGGAGGAAGTTTCAGTGGGGGGGGAAAAAAATGGGATTAATCTGGAGATCTGAGAAGTTAAGCAAAAGGAAGGGGTGCAGTAATTAAATGATCATTATGGAAGGAGAAAAGAGAATATGAATGTGTAAATTTTCCGAATTATGGGATTAAAGTAAAGGTTTTATGCGAGAAATGGGTCATAATAAGCGTGTATGCACCTAGAGAAGAGAGGAATGCAAGGAGAGAGAGAGATTTTGAAGATATTAATGAATGTAAAGGAGCCTTTGAACCAAGTGAAGAGTAATTGTGAAGGGGGACCCGAAGCTAAAGTAGGGGAAACTTTTAGAGAGGGGGGTGGTAGGGAAGTTTTGGGTGCCAGTGTAAAAAGAAATGGGAGCCCTTTGATTGAACTTTGTATAGAAAGGGGTTTTTTGTTATAGGTAAAACATATTTTTTAAGAAAAAGAGGGGTAAATAAATATACAAGAATATGTAGGCGAAAGACAGTAGTTTTTGGTATTATTGGTAATAAAAGACTTTGAGTGATTTAGATTACAGTTTATAGAGGGGAAAGATTATCAGTCCTTTCTAGTTGTAGCTCACTGAGAGTAAAAGGTAATGGTACAAGGAGAATAGAACATCAGGGGAAGAGAGAGGTGAAAGGGTTTTTAAACTA
>NW_026505720.1:0-20556 GCF_026875155.1 Cherax quadricarinatus
TGCCAATTTGACGTCTCCCCCTGAGTACTTTATATAAGCAAAACGGGTCCGGACGCCGAAAGATCTAGATTAACAATAAAGTTGTAACTTCACTCCCAGATGCTTTTCATAGATCATTAAGAGACCTTTTGGCTAAAAATTTTTTTTCTAGAGATGAATCCAGATTCTAGCATCTTATGCCTAAAGTCGAAGGAAATGGTTAAAATATTTTTTTAGGTTAAATGCATATATTCGCTTACCATCTTTTCATAAATTTTAGAAAAAAGGGCAATTACAGATTGGTGTGTAATTGTTGTTTTTAATTGGGCTCCTTTAGGCTGGGATACCACCCAGCTGAGGACGAAAGGGGTCTGTTTTTTTTTTTCGTATTTACTATTTCAAGGTTTATTATTAGGGTACAAAAACTGGACCAACATACGGGCACTTCCTTAAAAATTTGAACGGTGTAATTCCTTTATTACGTTCCTTTAAAACATTATTAAAATTTATTTTTGTAAAATTTTATTTGGACGGTAATGTTGAAAAAAATATTTACCATGTCAGATTTCCTCAATGGGGAAATTTTAAAAATAATGCAATAACTAAATGCTTGATTCATTTGTTTTTTTCTTGAAAACAACGAATTCCAAGAGACTTTTTAAAAATAAAAAAAAATGGAGCAGTGGGTCGGGGAGGCAGTTAGTACAACATCCTGCTTTTTTAATAAAGGACGAAGTACCCAGAAATGTCGTGGCATAAAGTCGTACCTTAGCGACATGTACCAGCAGTACCATTACAATCTTCATTTAGCTCCCAGAGAGAAGTGTCTTGTGAAGAGTGCTCGGCTTTCTACTCCGTGATATAGTGGAGGCGGAACCCTCATAGCTTTAAAGGGACCCAAAAATCACATAGAAGGGAAGTAAAACCCATAGCGACCCGTGAAGAGGCGGGGGTCAGAGCTTGAATCGACCCCTACAACCCCAATTAGGGGAGTACACACAAACACTGAACAGCCAAGTCTCTCTAAGGTACGACTTTATGCCACGACATGTTCTGGGTACTTCGTCCTTCTTTTAAAATCAGCAGGATGTTGTACTCAACGTTTCGCCATCCAGGGGCTTTATCAATACAAATTTCAAGGACATAATTGGAAGACAGTAGAACTATATACAAAAGATGAGGTAATCAGTCCCTCAGCCTTGGGTTGAAGAGTACCTACGGTGCTCTTCCTCCAACTCCAAGGCTGAGGGACTCGTCACTAACTTAAGGCAGAGGAAATACTTCGTAACATACTTTTGACTCGTCTTAATTTTCGCTTCCAGTTGTGTCCTCTTGTTCTTGTATCCCATCTCTGAAACAGTCGGGGCATGTTCACCTTGTCAGTTTCTCTCATATTGTATAGTCCTTATCATCTCTCCCCCTATTCCTCCCGTCCTCCAGTGCTACCAGCTAAAAAATTATCTTAACCTCCCCTCACACGACATACCCCATAGCTCCGGGGCTAGTCTTCTTGCAAATTTTTGTACTTTCACTAATTTTGTTGTGCTTGATTAGGTGTGGGTTGCATACTGGAGCTCCGTACTCCACTATGGGACGAACACATTGTACAGTTTGTGAATGACTCCTTAGATGTTGAAACACTATTTTTAGGTTTGTCAGGCGCCCATTTGCTGCAGTAGTTATTTGGTTGATGTACGCCTCAGGAGATCTGCTTCGTATGGTACTCATTCCAAATACTTTTCCTTGAGCGAGATTTGCATCCTTTTACCCTCTGGCCTGTATTTCCATCTGTGGTATTCTTTGTCATTCCCCCACGCTTTCATAACTTTGCAGTTTGGGGGTTAAACTGCAGAAGCCTTTTTGTCGGACTAGGCTTGAAGCCTGTGAAGATCACTCGTTGCTTCCTTTTGTGTCAGATATTTCCTGTTCCATTGCAATGCATTTCCTGTTATTCCCTTATTCTTCTCTAGCTTCTGTACCAGTCTCTTCTGAGGTTCTGTATCAAAAGCCTTCTTATAGTCCAAGAAAATACAATCTCTCCATCGCCCTCTCTCCTGTTTTACTAGTGTTACCTTGTAGAACTCCAGTAATCTACAAAGGATTTTCCATCACTAAAGCCATGAAAGGTTGTCATGTATGAACCCACTCCTTTCGAGGGCTCCACCACTCTTCTGATAATGTTCTCCATGACTTTACAGACTGTATATATCAGTAACACTGGTCTGTTGTTTAATGTGCCTCTCTCTCTCCTTTCATACAAATTAGGCCTACATTCGTAGTCTTCCACACCTCTGTCGCTGCAATAGCTCTTTAGCAGTATTGCACAGCCTCACTGCTTCTTCTCTTCAAGGACCAAGGAAAAATGTTATCTGGACGCCTTCAAAGGGATCAAATGCACACAGCAGTTTTTTCTTTTTCTTTCTCGCCTCGTGCTGAGCTCTTCATTATACTTTCCTGCCAATCCATTCAAGCTAGCTCTCTCTCTTCCGCACTCTCATTCCTCTCAGCCCAGATTTACCTGGTCCTGTTTTCCTCCGGTGAGGCTATGCGTTAACTTTGGGGTCAGATTTAGGCATTCGATGCTGTCATTCTCATACTGCTGCTGCCTCCTCTCTCCGGCTCAGCTCCTGTTATCCCTGAGTCCTTTACCTTCTATAATTTTTTCCCATGCTCTAGCACGCTTAACTATGGCCTCTCTACACTCAGTGCCGAACTTTTTTTCTGCCTACCCTGAACTTTGTTGGCAACAATTTCCATCATATCATGCACTGACGTCTCCTCCAGGTCTTTTCCCCACATGCCGTCATAAAGGAATTCTTCATTTGTCCTCCTCTTTTTTATTTGGCTTCTCCCGTACCTTCCATAGTGTTTTCACTCTCCACTTTAACCCCTACATGGTATTTCAAACTCAGGAACCCAGTGATCCCTAGTACAGAGGAGCCTGTTTGTACGTAAGATAAGATAATATAAGAATTCGTTCGGATTTTTAACCCCGGGGTTAGCCAACCCAGGATTACCCCAAGAAAGCCCGTGCGTCATCGAGGACTGTCTAACATATTTCACATTGGGGTCCTTAATCTTGTCCACCAGATGCGACCACACCAGTCGACTAACACCCAGTAACCTATTTGCTGCGAGGTGAACAGGACAACAGGTGTAAGGAAACGTGTTCCGAAATGTTTCCACCCGCCGGGAAACGAACCCAGGCCCTCCGTGTGTGAAGCCGAAGCTTAGCCCCAGAACCACTCTACGTCAGTTCGATCCAGCGCCTCTGTTCATCCACTCCTCTCTCTGTTGTCACGAATACCCTTTGGTCCATACAGTTATTCCAAATCACTCTCCAAGCATCTTACCCTCCACTTTTTGGTCCTCCATGTGGCTCCAGGTTTTTCTCAGTCAGTCACCTTGTGTTTAAAATCTCCCAAGACAATAGCTTGCCCTGCCCAAGTGGACCCTTCTGCCACCTCAGCTAATGTATCAACTGTTGCTCCGTTGCTCCTCGTCATACACTTGTTTTGGTAACCTGCTTAGTCAGTGGTGGGTTGTCCTCACCTAGTTTGGTTTGCAGGGGTGATTCCCAGCTCCGGGCTCTCCCTCTGTATGGTCGCCACTCGTCACACTTCTGCTCCATGCCCTTCGCATCCCTCTTTTTAAAGTTTAGGATCCTGCCTCCACTACACCTTCCCTGACTATTCCATTTCCCTGACAACTGTGACCAAAGATATACTTCCTAATATCCGATCTTCAATTTGAAAATTATGACCCCTTGTTGCTGTGCCCCATCTCGGAAACACCTGCCTCTGCCATTTGTAAATTTTCCTCTCAGAATTTTTATGTCGTTTCATACCCCCCTGTTTTTCCCCTGTCCCCAGGCCGTCGGGTAGATTTATCTTGATGTCTCCTATAGAACATGTCCTTATCTGGTTTAGTCTTGTCGCAAACCTTTTGCATTTCTCTTTTTTCCTTACAGCTTGGCTAGGTGTGGGTTCAAAACGGGTGCTGATCCTCTATATAGGCCTTACACGGGTGCACGGGCCGAACGATTCCTTATTAATGTCTGAATCTATTTTTAGGTTGCTAGGCCCCAAATGTTTCAGCAGCTACTGGTTGAGTGCGCCTCAGCAGATGTTCTTGTTATACAAATCCTTTTCCTTGAATGAGGTTTGAAATATCGGCCCCTTAGACTGACTCCGTCTGCGGTTCTTTGCCCTTCCCTAATCTTTATGACTTTTCAGTTGGTGCGGGTTTAACCCGAACCAGTTTCTGGACCAGGCGCAGCCTGTCCGATCCTTTGCAGCTCCACCTTGTCCTCGTCGATTGAATTTTCTCATCAACTTCACTTTCTGCAAACAGGGACATTCGAGCCTATTTCCTTCCCTAATGTCGGTCCCTACACCAGAAACAACACCGTCCTAGGGCTGGCCCCCCGTGGGGCTACGCTCGTCACAGGGGCAAACTCTGACACTTCGTCATGTACCTTGACTCGCTGATGTCTCCCCGACGGGTGTTCCCTGATACATTGCAGTGCCTTGTTATACCTGCTTGGTCTTCCAGTTTATGCACTAATCTCTTGTGTGGAGCTGGTGACCCCCAAGGCCTGATTGGCAAAGCGCTCGCTTCATACATGGAGGGACCGGGTTCGATTCCCTGTGGGATAGAAACCTTTCGACGTGTTTCGTTACACCTCTTGTCCTGTTCACCTAGCAGTAAGTAGGTACCTGGGTGTAGTCGACTGGTGTGGGTCTCATCCTGGGGACAAGATTGAGGACCCCAGTGGAAATTTTTTAACCCGCAGGGTTATTCTGGGTGGCTAACCCTGCGGGGTTAAAAATCCGAACAAAATCTTATCTTGTCAAAAGCCTTCTTACAGTCCAAGAGAACGCAATCAACCCACCCCTCTCTCTTGTCTTATACTGCTGTCACCCTGTCATAGAAGTCCAGTAGGTTTGTGATGCAGGATTTCCCATCCCTGAAACCATGCTGGTTGTCGTTGACAAGATCATTCCTTTCTAGGTGCTCCACCACTCTTCTCCTGATAATTTTCTCCATGACTTTGCATACTATACATGTCAGTGACACGGGTCTGTAGTTCAATGCTTCGTGTCTGTCTCCTTTTATAAAAATTGGGACTACATTTGCTATCTTCCATACTCAGGTAGTCGCCCTGTTTTGACAGATGTGTTGAAGATTGTTGTTAGTAGCACACATTTGCTCATCTGTTCCCCTCTTTCAGGACCCACCGAGGGATATTTTCCGGCCCCATCACCTTTAGGTATCTAGCTCGCTTAGCAGCCTCTTTAATTCTTCCTCAGTTGTATGTATTGTGTCCAACACTTGGTGTATCCCACTTTTCTTTCCCGGAGTCCCTTCTGTCTCCTCTGTGAACACTTGAATCTCATGTTGAGCTCCTCGCATACTTCTCAGTCGTTTCTTGTGATCTCCTCTCTTTCCTTCCTCAGCCTGATCACCTGGTCTTTGTTGTTTTCCTCCTGATGTGGCAGTACAACTGCTTTGGGTCAGATTGGCTTTTGCTCTTATGTCATATTTGCATTATCGTTGGGCCTCCCTTCTTACCTGTGCATTTCGGGTCTAAGACTGCTCTCCTTATTCTCCTGACTCCTTTCCCTTTTGTACTTCTTCCATTCTCTAGCATGCTTGGTTTTGGCCACTCTACACCTTGAGTGAAACAAGGGATCATGACTCAAGAAATCGTAATGACACGATTGCAAACATGGCCTTCTCGTTATTTCTGTTACCCTTTGGTACAAACTTCTCCTAGTTTCCTTGCATATTTGTTTGTCACATATGCAATCATCTCATTTACGACTTCCCTGTCAGTGCTCTGTCCCAGCGACCTCCAAGCTCCGTACTTTTCTCCAACTATCAGAGACACCAATGCTCCTATGATGACTTATTTACAAGCAAAACTGCACTACCCAACGTAGCACCCAGAATGACCAAAGATTACCAACAGTGAAACCTACAAATCGAAAATCATAGAGATCAAAGAAGACTGCCCTCAAACCCAAAGCAACACCCCACTGCCAGCCGAACAACGTAACCCTAAACTTTGTATAGCTACAACTTCTTAACTACAACAATTCCTGTAGTATTATGAGGCGCAGTCTAGAGAAACAGCACCAAGGCCAGCAAGAAAACACCGAAAAATCAACTATTCAACAAGTGTACCCAGGACGACGCCGGCTCAGCTACCACCCCACTAACCACCACCCAGGGCGACACCACAACAATAACAACAAACATGGCTACCTCCACCCCAACCACTTCTCTCTTCCCCGGATTCAACCTACCAAGTAGTCTCTCAGGTATGACCAACGATCCAGATACCCTAAAGTCATGCATCTCCACCTTAGTCTTAATTGTATTAAATATCTACAGAATCTATCTCCTTTTTTACAACTTATCACATCACTGTTCCATCTTATTTTTTTATAAACTAACCATAACTTGTCTTCAATAATTCTACCTCACTTTAAAAAATACTCAATTGCCCAATTTTATTCTAAATCCCTATTATTGCCCAATTTTACTTTAAACTATATTGATCAAACTTATTGTAAACTTCTTTTACTGACCATTTATTCCATACTTTTTTAACCTATATTTTCAACTACACTTTATATCACCGGGTCTACCATCTTACTAGCATATATAACCAAGTCATAGCCTTTTTTTTTTTATCATTCTTTTTTTTATTATCTTGCACCTTAATTTGTGTATTTATCCTGTCAATTTAATCTAATTATACTCTAATTCTCGTAAACAACTTATATAAGACCTTAGTGCAATTACAATTGAGAGTCTTGTTCCTTTATTATAATTTAAGATTAATCACATTTTTAACCTCTAGCTCATTCTAGCTCAATACTGTCAATACCAAATTCACTATACAACCATAGTGCAATTACTAGTGAGAGACGGGTGCTACTTTTAATTGTATTTTTATTATTATTAGTTTAAAATTCATTTTGTACCATAGCTCATTCTTCTCAAGACAGTCATACCAATTTCACTATATTAGACCATAGTGCAATTACAAGTGAGAGACTACTGCTATTTTTAATTTGTACTTTTATATTATTAGATTAAACCTATTGTACTTTAGCTCACTCTAGCTCAAAACTAGACTCCACAAAAGTCATTATTAGACCTTAGTGCAATTACAAGTGAGAGTCTTGTTCTATTTTTAATTTGTATTTTTATATTACTAGTTTATACCTAGTTGTACTTTAGTTCATTCCAGCACAACACCAGACAACATCAACTTCATTATGTTAGTAGTGACTATATACCCTACATGACCAAAATACTC
This sequence comes from Cherax quadricarinatus, assembly GCF_026875155.1. Classification (NCBI taxonomy): domain Eukaryota; kingdom Metazoa; phylum Arthropoda; class Malacostraca; order Decapoda; family Parastacidae; genus Cherax; species Cherax quadricarinatus. The sequence continues at coordinate 7,313 of NW_026505720.1, forward strand.
TAGCTATAACTTGTCCAAACTTCCTACCACTACGATATCATAGTAGAACTCAACACACAACTCGGGATATAAATAACCATAATTCCAAACCTAGAAGATATTGATCACGTTGACCCTGATCTAAACCCCATAATCTGACACCCAATCAAAACCTATTGGAAAGTAACTGCCTTATTACACACACACAAGCCACCACTATCCTAAACAATGCTAAAAGTCTATCAGTACTTTACAACATCGGGTCCTTAAGCAAACACTATGATGACCTCCTAGCACTCCTTGAGTCACTAAAGACACCCTTCTCCTGCATTATTCTTACTGAGACCTGGCTTAAGCGGACACAATAGATACTATCTACCCTCTACCGGGATACACAGCAATTCACAACTGCAGAACAAACCAAGTTGGGGTGGTATTGCAATCTATTACTCTAACCAATTTAAACTTGTCTTAGCACCACTTACTTTAGTGATGAAATGGGGAATACATTTTTGCTAATTTACTGTAAAAAACCTTAAGACGCCTATAACAATCGGTGCCATTTACCGGATACCTCACCCCAAACATCCCAAATTTCAGTGAGAAATTTAAAGTCACTAATAACAAACAGAAAAATTTGAACAAGCACCACCTTCTCTAGCTGGAGACTTCAACATAAACCCTTTGGGCTTACTAGATGATCACCTGTAACTGATTTCATCAACAATATGAACAACACACTTCTCATACCAACAATAACAAACCAACCAGGCTCACGAGACAAGTGCAACCATAATAGACCACATAGGACCAATATACTAGCCCCCCTTAAATCAGGGATAATCACAGATAGCACAAACAGACCATCCCTACCTTCCTCCTGACAAACATTAGTAAACCACCACTTGAATACAACAAAGTCCCCATTTAGACTCCATGACGAGCCTCAGGAAGTTCACAGCTGACCTAGAGACTTTATTGGCCGCAGAATTCCCCAAAGGCCAATGGTATTGATGACGGGACAACATCTTTCTTAACAAATTACTTAGACATACAACAAACATTGTCCTATAAAAACAAAACAGATCACAAAAAAAACGGCTTGGTTGCCCATGGCTAACCAGCACCATTCTGAAATCCATAGACAAGAAACACCAATATGAAAAGCAATATAGACAGGCTTAATACACAAAGATACTCTTAAACACTATTCACCCAGCATCACCAAAGTAATAAAGAAAGCCAAACAAATATACTACTCCATAGATTCCAGACACTAGAGGAGATTAAAAAAGACCTGGAAAACACTCTCTCAGATTCTAGGACCCACAAACTGAGAAAAACCAAGAATATTGTCCTAACTAAACCTAATGAAAAACCACTACATCCCACTGACACAGCAAACAAGATAAACGACTTCTTCTCAAACATGGGAAAGCAAATCTCGCCAGTAAATCCCACATACCAATGCCCATGCCGGGGACACCTAGATGGTAATTTCCCTAATTCCTTCTATCTTGCACCAACTGACCCCAGGGAAAAGTCATTGGGATCATAAAGTCACTTAAAAATAACTCGGGAATCTGTCTCATGTCCCACCATTACTGTACAAGCGAGTGGCCCATGTCCTTTCGCATGCTATTTCATTACTTTTTAACAAGTCATAGAGACTAGCACCTTCCCCAAACTACTCAAGATGGCAAGGGTTACACCAATACATAAAGGTGGTGACCCTACAACTTAAACAACTATAGGCCAAAATCTAACTTTCCATTGCTATCCAAAATCTTTGAGAAACTCGTGTACAAGAGACTGTATTCATTTATAACGGCTCAAAACATACTCAACCCCTGCCAGTTTGGATTCAGGGAAAAATAAAAGCACTAATGATGCAATCATAAAAGTGCTAGATCTGCTTTACACAGCATTGGAAAATAAGGAATATCCACTAGGAAATTTTTTTTTACCTAAGAAAAGCTTTTGACACAGTAAACCACCAAATCCTACTCCATAAACTTGAACCACTAGTTAAAAAAGAGGCCATGCGCTTGCTTATTTCAAAAACTTACATTACTAATAGGTATCAGTACGTCACCATTAAAGACACAGCTCGCAACACGGCCACTTGATACTGGAGTTCCGCAGGGAAGTGTCCTTGGTCCCCTGTCCTCCCCATATACAACAATGACCTTCCAAACGTATCCCAACACCTGAAACCCATTCTCTTTGCTGAGACACGACTTAGTCATCTCTCACCCTAATCTTGCCACCCTCAACACCATTGTGAATAGGAGCTGATTAAAATATCGACTTTGGGTGACAGCCAATAAACTTACGCTTAACACGACAAAATTTACTAAATTATGTTTGGTAGCAGAGCAGGAGAAAGCACAAATTTTAAAATTAAGATTGACAACACTCAAATTTCCAGAAATAATGAAAATTCCTAGGGTTATACCTTAACAACAACCTGAATTTCAGCACCTATATCCAGCATATAGCCAAAAAAGTATCCAAAAACGGTTTGGATCCTCTCCAAGATACGATACTACGTGCCGCAAAATGCCCTTCTCACACTATACCACTCACTTATTTATCCCTACCCACCTATGCATTTGTGCTTGGGGATCAACTGCAGCAACACACCTAAAGCCAATAAAACCCAACAAAAGCTGCAGTAAGAATAATCACTAAATCCCATCCCTGGCAGCACCCCCCCCCCCCCACTCTTCAAAGATCTAAAACTTACTCCCAGTTCGTACATCCACACTTACTAACTGTGTCAATCTATATCTACAGGGCCTTAAAAATCTAATATCAACCTGACCTAAAACGCTTTTTTGATATTGTGACAGAACCCACAGGGATAACACCAGACACAAACATCTCTTTCGACATTCCCCGTGTCCGACTAAACCTTTACAAAAAATTTAATGTATGTCAAGGCCCCAAAATATGGAATACCCTACCTGAGAACTCAGAACTGAGACACATTCATCACCTTCAAAACTACCATTAGAAAACATCTTATCTCCCTGATACACCCCGTCAACTAACTACAAAGAATACCACCTGTGGTTCACACTTACACTCGCTCACTCATTTGACCAAAACAGAAATATTAATCTCAGTCTTAAAATAATGAATCCTGTGATACTCCAATACTGAAACTATATACTGTGCCAAAACAAAAGCATTCACATTGCTAAACTCATAAACTAGTATTTAGTCACTTTGCCAAAGACCCAAATTGCCTCATAATTTGTAATATTTTACAATTAAGAATAAAAAATAAGTATGCCCGAAATGCCTAGCCATGCTAAACGTTCTAGTGGTACACTCTGTAATCACAATTTTACTACATGTAAACCAAACAATAACCAAATTTTTGTAAACCAGCATTGAATCCTTATAGAGAATAAACTTTTTAATTTTAATTTGAAAACATGAATCTTCGAGAGACGCTAACAAAACAAGACAGCAGGAACAAAAACTCGAGAAACAAAATCCTCAGTCTTGAACAAAAGTTATCAACACCAGAATGACTAACTGTGGCAAGACCATCCAAGCATCATAGATAGCCATACGAACAAATAATATCTCTTTAAAACAAAGGTTGAAGAAGCAGTAAAAGAATGGAAGAACAACTTAGATAACCACTCAGTGACTACTTTGCTCTCCAAGAAGATAAAAATGAGCAAGATAAACTATCGGACGCAGTAATAGTTAACAGTCCACTTTTCCCAGTGATATGAAAACCCAAAAACTGGGAGACACTGCAAGGCTCCAGGGGACATCAACCAAATCTTTTCAGTTTGCTGCAGAAAACATATGAAGTTCAACGATGAGAAATTTCAATTACTCAGATATGGTAAACATGAGGAAATTAAATCTTTATCAGAGTACAAAACAAATTCGCCACAAAATAGAGCGAAACACCAATGTCAAAGACCTGGGATGATTTGTCGGAGGATCTCACCTTAAAAGGCCCAAACATTGTATAAATTTCGCATCTGCTAAAAAAAATGACGGGAGGGATAATGAAAACCCCTTTAAAAACGGGGAGGCCAACCCCCAATGAGGGCCACTCTTCAGGTCACTTTTTCCCCTATCAGGCTAAAAATTTTTTCTCCAACCTAACAGCACCCCCCCAAGGCAGGTAAAAATTGCCGACCTAAAAAAAATGTACAGAAAAACTTTCACGGGGGCCGCATAACGGAGATAAAACACCTAAATTACTGGGAGCGTTTGGGGTTTTCCCCAAAACCCCTGTTTTCCCCTGGAACGAAAGGGGGGAGAGATACTTAATATATACCCCGGGAAAAAATCCTAGGGGGAAACTAGAAACCGAATTTTTTTTTGGGGCACACGAAAACCCACTCACAACAAAGAAAAAAGACTTGGCAGACGATCCCAACCCCCCCAATGAAAAGCAGGGGTAACAAAGGCACTTTAAAGAGCCCCTACAATAAGGTCAGGGGCCCGAACGTTAAAATTTCCTCCCCCACACAAAAAGGGGGATTACCAACAGACCCCTGGCAGCCTTCAAGCTGGAAAACGGGAAAAGCCCAAAATCATTTCCTGACCCACCCCGGGCGGGGCTGGGGTACTTTGGTTTGCGGCAGCCACAGCAACACCCCTGGGTTGATCAGCGCGATCCACCAGGGGCCGGGTCAAAACCCGGGGGCCCGGGGCTTTTGACCCCCGAAACCTCTCCGGGTTAAACTCCAGGTAAACAAACAGTAAAAAAAATTACTCCCCAAATCAAAAAGGGGAACCAAACAAAAGTTACAGTACCAGGGGTCAAAAATTAAAGGAAGCCAGGTTACTGGGACCCCCATGGTAAAAAAAGTTTTAGCTTAGATCCACCCAGGACGGGAAAAAAGACTTAATTATTGCATCTTTTAAAGAAAGAGATATACAAAAACGAGTGTCTTAACAAAAAACGTCAGAACCTCCTGAAACCCAGTCAGAAAATTTAAGCGGGAAAAATAATGACACAATACCCCAATGCTTCAACGGGATTTGGGGGAAATTTTTTGTTAGGAAAAAAAATGTAGGTTTAACTGTAAAAACAATAACGAACGAGAATGAACTATCACGATTTTTTCAGGGAAATTTAAACTTAAAGAAAAATAAAATAAACAATGTCCAACATAAAAGCCTCAAAATTTGTATGTTTTTGCTCCATTATTTTTCCAAAAATTTAAGTACAATCCTTAGTAATTAAAAAATCAAATACCTCAAAAGGGGATTTTACTAGTAACATAAGTCAAACCTTTTGTAATTTTTTTTATTTACTATTTTTACTTTAAAAAATTTTGCTGAATTGATACTTTCTCTGTCCATATTAAATACCTCATTTCTTCTTTAAAATCTATTAATTTATATTACTTTTTAAAATTAAAAAATTAAAAAAAACCCTTTTTTCTATCAGTACAAAATTTCCTTAAAATTATTAACATCATTTTAAATTTCATTTCTTTTCCCAAATTTCCATAAAACCCGTTTTAAAAACCACATTTCTAACTTAGAGAAATCTAATTAAAACCCTTGGGAAATGGCCAAAAAAACCCTAAAAAAACTACTATGCAAAAATTGAATCCAAAAAAACTCTTCTAAGATTTAAAAACTTTAAAAAAAAACATTACTTTTTCATTTTAAAATTTTTTTCTAATTAATCCCTTTTTTTTGTAATCAATTTTTACCCTTTAATTTAAAATTTTTTTTTAAACAAACCCCCTTTACTACCAGACAAATTTTTTCTTTTGTACATTAATTATTATATTATAAATTTTTATAACATTTTGGTTTCCAAATTTATTCAAATTTTTTATAATTTAACTCCAAAACCTTTTTTTTTTCCTTTTGTAAACCCGTGACCTGTTTTAACCCGTGTACCTGTGGACCAGGGTACCCCGTGTACCGGGGTACCTGGTAAAACCCGTTTACCTGTATACCGTGTACCAGTGTAAACCCTTTTACCAGTGTAAACCCTTTTCCCCGTGTACCCGTGTAACCCTTTTACCTGTGGGACCCGGGGTACCTGTTAAACCCGGGGTACCTTTTTAAACCCGTGTACCATTTTACCTGTGTACCGGGGTACCTGTGACCAGTGTAAACCCTGTACCTGTGTACCAGTTACCTGTTAAACCCGTGTACCTGTGGGACCAGTTTACCAAATGCGGCCTTTTTACCGGTTAAACCCGTGTACCTGTGTACCCTTTTTTCCAGTGTAAACCCGTGTACCAGTTACCTTTACCCTTGGGGGGGGGGGGACCTTGTACCAGGTTTCCTTGTACCGTGTAACCGTGTACCTTGTAACCAGTGTACCTGTGTACCTTTTCCCGGGACCAGTGTAACCTGTGTACCAGTGTACCCCTTTTGGGGGCCCGTGTACCTGTGTACCAGTGTACCTGTGTACCAGTGTACCTGTGTACCTGTGTACCAGTGTACCATGTACCAGTGTACCGTGTACCTGTACCTGTGTACCTGTGTACCTGTGTACCAGTGTACCTGTGTACCTGTGTACCAGTGTACCAGTGTACCTGTGTACCTGTGTACCAGTGTACCTGTGTACCAGTGTACCTGTGTACCAGTGTACCTGTGTACCTGTGTACCATGTACCTTGTTACCTGTGTACCAGTGTACCTGTGTACCTGTGTACCAGTGTACCTGTATACCTGTGTACCATGTACCTGTGTACCAGTGTACCTGTGTACCAGTGTACCTGTGTACCAGTGTACCTGTGTACCAGTGTACCTGTGTACCTGTGTACCAGTGTACCTGTGTACCTGTGTACCAGTGTACCAGTGTACCTGTGTACCAGTGTACCTGTGTACCAGTGTACCTGTGTACCTGTGTACCAGTGTACCTGTGTACCAGTGTACCTGTGTACCAGTGTACCTGTGTACCAGTGTACCTGTGTACCTGTGTACCAGTGTACCAGTGTACCTGTGTACCTGTGTACCTGTGTACCTGTGTACCTGTGTACCTGTGTACCAGTGTACCTGTGTACCTGTGTACCTGTGTACCAGTGTACCTGTGTACCTGTGTACCTCTGTACCAGTGTACCAGTGTACCTCTGTACCAGTGTACCTCTGTACCAGTGTACCTGTGTACCAGTGTACCAGTGTACCTGTATACCTGTGTACCTGTGTACCAGTGTACCTGTGTACCAGTGTACCTGTATACCTGTGTACCAGTGTACCTGTGTACCTGTGTACCAGTGTACCAGTGTACCTGTGTACCTGTGTACCTGTGTACCTGTGTACCAGTGTACCAGTGTACCAGTGTACCTGTGTACCTGTGTACCTGTATACCTGTGTACCTGTGTACCAGTGTACCTGTATACCTGTGTACCAGTGTACCTGTGTACCAGTGTACCTGTGTACCAGTGTACCTGTGTACCAGTGTACCTGTGTACCAGTGTACCTGTGTACCTGTTTACCAGTGTACCTGTGTACCTGTGTACCAGTGTACCTGTGTACCAGTGTACCTGTGTACCAGTGTACCTGTGTACCTGTGTACCAGTGTACCAGTGTACCTGTGTACCTGTGTACCAGTGTACCTGTGTACCTGTGTACCAGTGTACCTGTGTACCAGTGTACCTGTGTACCAGTGTACCTGTGTACCAGTGTACCTGTGTACCAGTGTACCTGTGTACCAGTGTACCAGTGTACCAGTGTACCTGTGTACCAGTGTACCTGTGTACCTGTGTACCTGTGTACCAGTGTACCTGTGTACCTGTGTACCTGTGTACCTGTGTACCTGTGTACCAGTGTACCTGTGTACCTGTGTACCTGTGTACCTGTGTACCTGTGTACCAGTGTACCTGTGTACCAGTGTACCAGTGTACCTGTGTACCAGTGTACCTGTGTACCTGTGTACCAGTGTACCAGTGTACCAGTGTACCTGTGTACCAGTGTACCTGTGTACCAGTGTACCTGTGTACCAGTGTACCTGTGTACCAGTGTACCAGTGTACCTGTGTACCTGTGTACCAGTGTACCTGTGTACCAGTGTACCAGTGTACCTGTGTACCTGTGTACCAGTGTACCTGTGTACCTGTGTACCAGTGTACCTGTGTACCTGTGTACCAGTGTACCTGTGTACCAGTGTACCTGTGTACCAGTGTACCTGTGTACCAGTGTACCAGTGTACCTGTGTACCAGTGTACCTGTGTACCAGTGTACCTGTGTACCAGTGTACCAGTGTACCTGTGTACCTGTGTACCTGTCTACCATCTTACTATAATATTATAACCAAGTCATTGCCATTGTTATTTTTTACTTATTATTCTTTTGGTACTTTAATTTGTGAATTTTATTTTGTCAATTTAAATCTTGTTATACTCTTGTTCTTGTTAACAACTTATAACAGACCCTAGTGCAATTGTTCTTGTTAACAACTTATAACAGACCTTAGTGCAATTGCAAGTACCATTTTATTTTGTATTTTTATATTATAAGTTTATACCTAGTTGTACTTTAGCTCATTCTAGCTCAATACTAGACCTTAGTGCAATTACAAGAGTGAGTCTGGTGCCACTTGTAATTTGTTTTTTTTATAGTATTAGTTTATACCTAGTTGTACTTCAGCTCATTCTAGCACAACACATAGACAATATTAATTTCATTATGTTTATTAGTGACTATACTCTATATGACCAAAGTGCTTTAGCTATATACTTGTCCAAACCTCCCACCACTATAGAAATCAGCATTAGAACTCACCACATAATACAGGATATAAACAACCACTATTTAAACCTAAAAGATGAATGATCACGTTGACCCTGATCTAAACCTCCATAATCTAACACACAATCAAAACTTATTGGAAAGTAACTGCCTTTATTACACAGCATCACAAGGCAGCACTATCCTGAACACTGCTCAAAGTCTATCAGTTCTTAACTACAACATCAGGTCCTTAAGCAAACACTATGATGACCTCCTGGCACTCCTTGAGTCACTAAAGACACCCTTCTCCTGCATTATTCTTACTGAGACCTTGCTTAAGCTGGACACAGTAGATATCTACCCACTACCAGGATACACAGCAATCCACAACTGCAGACCATACCAAGTTGGGGGTGGCACTGCAATCTATTACTCTAACCAGCTATCTTATATTAGCACTAATTGCTTTAGTGATGAATATGGGGAATACATTTTTGCTAATTTTACTGTAAGAAACCTCAAGACGCCTATAACAATCGGTGCCATGTACCGGATACCCCACACAAACATCCCAAACTTCAGTGAGAATATAATGTCACTAATAACAAACAGACAAATGAACAAGCACCACCTTCTCTTAGCTGGAGACTTCAATATCAACCTTGGCCTACCAGATGATCAGACTGTAACTGATTTCATCAACAATATGAACAACACACTTCTCATACCAACAATAACTAAACCAACCAGGCTGACTGAGACAAGTGCAACCATAATAGACCACATATGGACCAATATACTAGCTCCCCTTAAATCAGGGATAATCACAGACCAGCACTACATACTGACCACTACCCCCAACCTTCCTCTTACAGAACATTAGTAAGCCACCACTCGAATACAACAAAGTTTCCACTTAGACTCATGATGAGGCCTCATAAGGAATTTCAAGCAGCAGACCTAGAGACTGCGTGACTGGCCTACAGAATTCTCCATGCCAATGGTATTGACGATTGGACAGACATTTTCCTAACAAAATACTTAGACTATACAACAAACATTGTCTATAAAAACGAAACCGATCACGAATAAACGCTTTTTGCCCAGGCAAACGAGCACCATTGTGAAATTCATTGATAAGAAAACACCAATATGAAAAGCAATATAACAGGTCTAATACACAAGATATTCTTAATATTCAACAATTTCTCACCAAGTTAATAAAGAAAGCCAAACAACTTGTACTACTCCAGCAGATTCACTGACACAGGAGGAGATATAAAAAGACCTGGAAAAAACACTTTCCAATTCTGGGGACCCACAAACCTCAAAAAAAACCAGGAATATTGTCCTAACTAAACCTCATGAAACAATACTGCATCCCACTGATACAGCTAACAAGATAAACAACTTCTTCTCAAACTTAGGATCTAATGTCGCCAGTAAAAATCCACTACCAAATGCCCGTGCCGGGGACACCTAGATGGGGAATTTCCCAAATTCCTTCTATCTTGACCAACCTGAGGCCCACGGAAGTCACCGAGATTATAAAAGTCACTAAAAATACCTGGTTAATCTGGTCTCACGTCCACATTATTGTATAAGCAAGTGGCCCATGTCCTTTTGCATACTTTTTAGCAAGTCACTAGAAACTAGCACTTTCCCGACACTACTCAAGACTGCAAGGGTTACACCAATACATAAAGGTGGTGACCCTACAGATGTAAACAACTATAGGCATATCAAAACTACCATGCTATCCAAAATCTTCGAGAAACTCGTGCACAGGAGACTATATTCATTTATAACGTCACAAAACATACTCAACCCCCGCAATTTGGATTCAGGAAAAATAAAAAAGCACTAATATGCAATTATAAAAATGCTAGACCTGTTTACACAGCATTGAAAAATAAGGAATATCCGCTAGGAATTTTTATTGACTTTAAGAAATTGTTTGACACAGTTGACCACGGCATCCTACTCCACAAACTTGATCACTATGGTATAAGAGGCCATGCGTTTGCATATTTTAAATCCTACCTTTCTAATAAGAACATAAGAACATAAGAACGAAGGAACACGGCAGAAGGCCTACTGGCCCATGCAAGGCAGGTCCCAAGTCTCCTACCGCTTAAGGCCAATGCACCCAACCCCTAGTCAGGTCAGGTCAAACATTGACTTAAAGGGAGGAACACGGGACACCGACCAGGTAGCACAAGCTATCAGTCTAACTCACACCCCCCACATCTACTCATGTATTTATCCAACCTATTTTTTAAAGCTACACAACGTTCTGGCCTCTATAACGGTATTTGGGAGTTTTGTTCCACTCCATCCACAACTCTATTACCAAACCAGTACCTCCTATATCCTTCTGAATCTGAATTTTTCCAACTTAAAACCATTGCTGCGAGTCCTGTCTAGGCTAGATATTTTCGAGCACACTATTTTACATCCCCTTTTATTTATTCCTGTCTTCCATTTATACACCTCAATCATATCCCCCCTAATTCTACGTCTTTTAGAGAGGCAGTTTTCAGGGAGGGCCCTTAGTCCTATCCTCATAGGGAAGGTTTCTGATACATGGGATCAACTTTGTCATCCTCCTTTGTACATTTTCCAGAGAATTTAAATCCATTCTGTAATACGTGACCAAAACTGTGCAGCATAATCTAAATGAGGCCTAACCAGGATGTATAGAGTTGAAGAACAACCTGAGGACTCCTATTATTTATGCTTTTGATATGAAGCCAAGGATACTATTAGCTTTATTGCATACAATCTTATGCACGGTTTTCTTTGGTTTCAGATTCTGCTAACCAGAACTCCTAAATCTTTTTCGCAATCCCGTAATAATTAAGATCTACATTAATTTAGTTTATATGTGGCATGTGTTTTGTCCCTGTCCAACATTTAGAAACTTTGCATTTGTCTATATTAAACATGCATCTGCACTTCTCCGACCACTGCATCAGTCTTATTCAAATCTTCCTGGAGTGCTCGAATGTCCTCCGTCAGAATGAATTCGACGCCTATTTTGGTGCATCGGCAAACTTGCCGAAGTCCGCTCTTTATGCCCTCATCCTATGTCGTTTATGTAATTGTGACCAGCCGGGGGCCCCAACACTGACCCTGTGGGGAACACCGCTCGTGACGCTTCCCCACTCGATTTACTCCCCCCATTTTAATTCAAACTCTCCTGCTGCCTATTTGTCAACCATGCCTCTATCCAGGAAAAAATTTCTCCTCCTATTCCATGTGCTTTAATTTTCCTCAATAGTCTCTGATGTGGACCCTGTCAAAAGCCTTACTGAAGTCCCCATATACACAATATCATATTCATTAACATGAACTAACCTCCTCAAATAACCTTAGTGAAAAAAGTTAATAAATTCGTAAGGCAGGAAACGCCCTCCTTTGTAAAACCATCTGAGATTCTTTGATTAATTTTATGCTTTTCAAGGTGGCTACGAACTGCCTCGGCAATTTATTGATTCCATAAATTTTTCCCACTATGGAGGTTAGGCTTAATGTCTTCTATAGTTTCGAAGCTAAGGACCTTCACCTGTTATGAAATAATAGGTATCACATTTGGCCATTTTCACACTTATCTGTCACCATGCCAGTTTTGTAAGTGATATGTTGAAAAGATTAGCCAAAGTGGGCTAAGCCCTCTTTTCATTTCCTTAGAACCTTGCATACAGTCATCAGGCCTGGGGATTTGTTAGGTTTTAATTTATCTATTTGCCAATAGTATCAGTAATGCTCCCACCATCTAAAGACACAGCCTCATCCACTGATCACTGGAGTTATGATGCCAGGAAGTGTCCTTGATCCCTGCTCTTCTCCTTTAACATCAATGATCTTCCAAACAAATCCCAAACACCTGAAACCCATTGGTCCTTTTGCTGACGACACTACGATATGTCATCTTCCCACCCTAATCTGCCACCCTTCAACGCCATTGTTACGAGGAGCTGCTCAAATTTCGATTGGATGACAACCAATAAACTTACACATAACACTGACGAAACCTACTAAATTATGTTTTGGTGGCAGAAGCAGGTGTTGCGCAACTTAACATAAGATCGACAACATTCTAATTGCCCCAGAACATAATTGAGGCAAATTCCTTGGCCTAGACCTCGACAACAACAAATTTCAACATCCATATCCATCACATAACAAAAAAGTATCCAAAACGTGGGGGATCCTCTCCAAGATACGATCATTACGGCCGCAAACTGCCCATCTCACACTATATCATTTACTTGTATAATCCATACCTCTCCTATGCTATCTGTGCTTGGGGTTCAAACTGCAGCAACACACGCAAAAGCCAAAAATTACCAACAAAAAAGCCGCAGTACGAAATATCACTAAATCCCATCCCTGGCAACACAACCCCCCACTCTTCCAAATCTAAAACTCACTCCCTGTTCAGAACAATCCACACTTACTACTGTGCAAGCTAAATCTCAGGACCTTAAATTCCAATAATTAACCTTGACCTAAAATGCTTTCTTGATAGTTTTGTGACAGGATCCACAGCATAACCGCCAGCACACAACATCTCTAT
>NW_026505721.1:0-15745 GCF_026875155.1 Cherax quadricarinatus
CATTACAGTGTTAGTTACTTTAAGAGCCCATTACGTGTTGGTTACTTTAAGAGACCATTACGGGTGTTGGTTACTTTAAGAGACCATTACAGTGTTGGTTACTTTAAGAGACCATTACAGTGTTGGTTACTTTAAGAGACCATTACAGTGTTGGTTACTTTAAGAGACCATTACAGTGTTGGTTACTTTAAGAGACCATTACAGTGTTGGTTACTTTAAGAGACCATTACAGTGTTGGTTACTTTAAGAGACCATTACAGTGTTGGTTACTTTAAGAGACCATTACAGTGTTGGTTACTTTAAGAGACCATTACAGTGTTGGTTACTTTAAGAGACCATTACATGGGTCACTATGGTTCTACTACTCTCTTAAACACTACTTTTCTTCCTCACTTCTGTCCTCATTCAACATCTTAACAATATTTATAAAATCTATTATTTTCAGCCTGTCTTCCTTTAAAAGATCTTATCTAATTTGCATATCCTTATACTTTCTCAATTTCATTATTGTTAGCATTTTATTTTTAATTTCTTCCCTATGCTAAATCTATATATACTACAATATGTTCCGGAAACATGGAATCCACAATGTATTATGCCTTCTCTGTTATGTGTTCTCTGCTTTTTTTTCTATTTATTTTCAGCAGTCAAAAAAATAATTGCCGTTTTATCTCTATCAAGTCTTACCTTCAGTAACTTAATTATTTGGAATCTCCTTTTTAATTTCTTGAATAATATTGCCTCTGGTTGGAAATTCTTTACCTGTTGTTCAGTCCCCATTTTTTATCTAGTGATTTTATCAAAACTGTTTTCAATTTTAAATTCATATTCTTCAAGGTCTTTTTCCCAGTTCTAAGTTCTTGTTTACATGTACAGAAACATCCTGTGGCGGCTTCACCTGCTGTTCTGATTCTGTCTTAGACTTAGATATTCCTGCATCACCCTCCTCTATTTCCGTTTTCTACTTTATTAAACGTTTAATTTCCTTCCAGTATGATCTTTCTTTTTGCCAATTCTTGATCTATCGCTTCTATTTTTTTTTTTTACATTATTTCAGACAGAAATATCTGACCAGTAGCCGTAACATTGCACATCCTAAAAGTCTTCTAAAAATAAAGATGTTAAACCAAATTAAAAATATTATGGAACAGCACAAGGTACACATCCCAAACCACTATGGATTTCGAACAGGAAGATCATGGTTGAAAGTAAACCAAAACGCAGATGTGGTGAACAAGAATTTCGCACAGGAATTTGACAAATGTGATCATTGGGTGATTAAGCCTGAATGAGGGCGGCAGGTATAATGGGAAAACAAGGGAAATGGAAAATTTAAACTTTCTGACCGGGTATAGTACACAGAGCAAAAGTCCACCTTTACTGTTGCTTACCCCCATAGCGAATAAAAAAAAACTCTCATCACGGTGCTACCATTTGTGGATATTCCCAAAATAGGCAAAAAAAATCCCCCTAGGTTTTAAAAAATTTGAAAGATGTAATATCTTTCAGTGGGAATGTAAAAAACTTACCCCCCCACCGCTTAGTAGGGAAAAATGAAAAACTCAAAAGGGAAACTGTACAGAATGCAAGAAAAAACAGAACGAAAGAACATGTGCACCTGAGAGGAACACCCCCTTTTGGGAAAATAAAAATTTGGGATGCTTTTTGGGGGGAAAAATGCTTTTTATCTGTATGTAATCTTATGTACAAAACAGTAAATGATAAAGAAAATTTATTATTTACAAGTTACATAGACAAGTAGGTTTTTGGGGACACCGGGTCACAAAAATGTCCCCCTTCGATACCTACCACGTCATATCCACAATTGCTCTGGACCTATTAATTACAAATGAAATATAATCACCAGGAATTCGGGGTAAATATTTATTTTGGGCTGTATATTAAATTAAAAAAATGTTTATTATAAACAAATTTACTAACAGAAAGAAATTTTAAATTCACTCACCATTTAAAGGAGTTTAAATGGGGTCATGTCAGGCCCCCCCTTTTTGTACATTTAAAAAAAATTATGGCAAAATTAAAAACAAAAAATTAGACACTTATCTGTGGTTTTTGGATTTGTCTGTCCTGTCGCCTAAAATTTTCAATTTGCAGGAATGCACACCAAAATTCCATCCTATTTGGAGGTTCAACCAATTTTTAACCCTCTGAGCACAAAAAAATTCTTCCCTTTTTACAACGTCTGTTCATTTCAAAAAAATGGCGCTATCTTCTTGGGTTGCGGCTTCTTCCCATTTTTTAAAAACAAATTTTTATTAAATACAGTATGGCCTCTATTCCCATAAATTACCAATTTCCGGAAAAAAACAGTATTTTCCCCACATGGGTGGCTGGAGTTGTTTTTTTTAAACGACCAAATTACCCCTTTCCTTTAGGAGCTTTCCACCGGTTCTGGCTTGAGTGACTTTTTCCCTAGTAGGTCTTAACGATTTATTTTCCGGCATCCTTGGGTCAGGTTATCTTCCATATCATCGTGTCACTTTCCCTCGTTTTTTCATTTTATTTGTTTGACACCATAAAATTCCCAAAGAAAATCAATTTATTAATTGTGCATAAACTTTCCGGCCCACGCCCAACATTTGCATTCCTGACAACACCTTTGCATCTGGGTACAAGTCAAAACTTTCCCCAAAGGGGCCCAAAATGTTCGATTTTGTTCGGGTTTAAATTTAACAAAATGTCACCTGGTGAATGGTCGTCAAATTTCTGCCTCTGTCGCACCATAAAATTTTCCCGAGTGGAGAAGATTTTCCCTTGCCCCAACACATTAGACCAATGATAAATTTTCTTTTTTTAAAACTTTTAAATATTCACTTAAACACCCCATCTTGTAAATTCATCACTTTCTACCGTTACTCTTTAGACAGGGCAGTTTCCCAAATTTTCCCCCTTCCCAAATATTAGGTGAGAAGGTTTTAATAATCTCTCAGGTTTTTCCCTTGTACGAGAGGGCTATTTTTTCCCTTTTTGCCTCCATAACATGCACAAAAATTCTTCCAAATTAATTTTCTTTCGGTGTAGTACTTTACGGAGACACCTCTTCACTGTCCCTATCATCTTTGTACGCCCCCCCTGAAAGGGGTCTGGAGTAAAAATTTTTCCAAGGTACCCCTTCGGGGTTAAAAAGTTTGAACATCGTTACTATTATTAACCTATAATTTTGAGCCCTTTCTAAAAAATTTGTGGCATTTCCGAAATCATCAATCTGGGACAGCTGCAATTTTCGAAGGGCTGTATGAACTGTTCGCAGAAAATTGTGCCATTCTAAATAAATGCCATGCATCAAGGAACAAACATACATACACATCTGAAGTCCCTGTTAAAATTAGGGCCATATAGTCTACCCTGTTACATAAAATGGTTTCAAAATTTGTAACGCTATTTTGGCAATGGGGGGCCGGGGACAATAGGATCTGGCTCACACGGCGACATTTCACAAGTTTTAATCACCCTTTTTACTTTTTGCCATCCTTGGGAAATCCGGGAAATTTTCCCTAATACAATTAAAGGTATCTTTCCCCCACCTGCATTACATTTTTATGGCATTTAGAACAAAAAATTTGTTAGATGAGATTTTTGGGGCAGAAAGATAGGGGGTTTTAGCATAATCACCCAATTCGCATTTGAAAAAACTACCTCTGCATCTTTTAAAATTGTTCTCTAAATACACCCCCAAATTTTCTTTATGGGCCTTTCAAAATTTTTTTTCCATCACTTTTAATTCATTTCCATAGATTTTTCTTTTCCCTCTTTATCCAATTTCAAGGGATGTGAGATATTCATCTTGTTTAGAAATTTAAACACCAACTTAGTTACTTGTTTAATTTGGGTAAAGAAGAATACATTTTATATCAATTTGCTAAAGAAGGAAAAACTTTGGAGCGGTGGTCACAGTAATTTTCAAAGGAGCAATACCCTTTTGTACGGGCCCAAATTTATTTATTCCCAAACCAGCTGGTCCTTTAAACCTGATAAGCATTAAAAAAATTTAGCTAAGTAAACCTCGAGACAAGAAATCAGCTGGATTCTCCTCCCGGGTTTGATTAAATGTTAACATATCTGACCCAACTAATACTTCTCTTGATCTGTTTAATTTCAGTGACTTGTTTTTATGTACACAGTTTTACTGTTTCCATTACAAAACCATTGAAGGGAACCTATTATCCCCCAAAAATTACAGTGTCACTAATTTTTAAATTCCTGCAACTTATTTCTTTTTTAAATTAGCAAATTTGACCCCCTCATAAATGGCGTTAATTCAACTGAGGTAAGGTAGTGTTTTAATTTGGGAGACACTTTAGCCTTGACATAAAAAGAGAGATAACCTTTTACTTTGAAGGAAAAAAACTGTCCATAGCCAGTTTTGAAGATCACAAAAAATGTGGAGACATTTTTCTCTTTGATTGGCCACCGGGCGTGGGGAACTCCAACTTTGGGAAATTTTTCTCAAAACCCCAAATTTAAATTACCCACCTGTTAATGAATTCCTCGGGGAGTTTTCACCCCAGCACTTTTAATTTTCATGCTTCCTGTATTAAAAATTTTCCTCTTAAGTAAGGGGGTGACATCCTGGGGGTTCAAAACATTTGGAAACCAGAAAGCAAAACCTCTTATTTAAATTTATAGTTAATTTTTGGGAAACGTAATTTTTTTGGTTTTAACATTAACAAATCTCTCTCAGTACCCAATTTAAACCCCAATACAAAACTACTTTTTTGGGACTTCTTCTCCGGGTAACTTTACTTATTTTGTCCTTTAATTTGGAAAATTTACTATTCCATTCCCTCAGGGGCTTATTGCGCTTTCCATTATTTTTTTAGCCTCTCCTTAAGTCTTTAAACATTCCTCTTCATTTGAGTCACCCAGGAAATTGTCCACAAAAAATTGTTTGCTTTACTTTACTCAATGAATTTCCTAGTTTAAGGTGGCATTTATCGTCGCTTGATTTTAAACGGATGGATGTAGCACCAAAAAATTACACTCCAAAAGCAAAAAAGGGTTTTCGAGGGCTAAGGGGTCACTGGGATTCTGCGCCTTAAGAAGGGGGTACAATCCCTCGCCTCTTGTAAACCCACTTTTTGGGAAAGCTTTATTTATGTCAGCCGTAAAGGCAAAATTTCTTTTCCTGAAATTTAAAAAGAACCCCAAATTTTTCCATCAACAACGGCCGTCTCAAACGTCATTTAAACGGGATTTTTTGTTCCCCCTGGCACTAAAAATTAAAACACAAGCATCAAAGATTGTTTTTGAATCTTCTCACTCTTGATGGGGGAAAATAGTGACCATAATTTTTGCTTGTCAGGAGGTACCCTTTTTTAAAATTTTTTAAATTAACTGCTCACAATTATAATTATAGGCAGTTAAAAATTTTTGGGTGTCTTACTCTTTCGCGGAGCTGAGCCTTTAACTGTCCAAAGCCATTCTGTAATTAGGGGGCAATTTGGATGGTTCAGCTCCACGGAGCGTACCCGTATTGTCCAATTAAAATTTTACATCTTCAGGTATTGCCCTGAGTAAAAAAATGTCGGGACTTTTTCTTTTACATTTATCCAATGCTGCTAATTCCCACAATTTATGCACTGGCTCAACACCATACTCTATGGAAGAATTATACGGGGTTTTCGATTTCATGAGTAAGACCCCCATTTATGGTATTTGTAGTTTCCTCTATCTGAATTTTATTACGGGGAAATCCTACATAAATTACATGGCCTCCTGCGTCTTAAAAAGGGTGACCCCTTTTCTTTACCATACCCTTTTACAAAGGGGCTAATAGTCACTACCTATAAAAAAATATTTATTGGGCCTACAAAATCATCACTTCACCAGAAGGCTAAATTTACATTATTGAGAGTCTTTCTGTAGTTTTACAAAGCCCTACTGTAATTTTTTCCCGGGAATCTATCTAAATTATGCATTAACACGTTTTTTCATTGCCCAACCTACGGGACATAAACAGTGTCTACAATTGAGTTTTTTTTATCTGAGAAAAACCAAATAATTTTAGAGTTGTTGACTCCCATCTGTACTTTTATACCACAAAATTTATTTTTAGAAAGTACTCGGGATCCCTGGTCCAAAAAGCATTACTTTTTTTTTTATGCATTTTTTCACAATTTTTACCCGAAACACGGGTTTAAGGCTTTCAGCAAAACTTCATTTTTAAAACTTAGCCAATTTTTTACATTAGTCTGTTGTGTCAGGATTGAAACTTTATCATTTTTTCAACTTTATCATTGACCCTTACACATGACTATAGGGTGTCTTCCTTTGGACATTGGTAACAGTTGTTTAATTTAGCTTGCAATCCTTTACTTGTGTTACCTAAACACCTGAAAATCTGTCAAGTTCCTCCAACTTTCAACTTATTTTTATAAATTTGTATGCATTGAAATTTTAGAAAAATGAGTACCCTTGCAAAAAAGGGACAATCTCTTTTTCTTTGACGGTTTTTATTAACTGGGCTACTCTTGGAGGGTACTTATTTTCTTACCTTGGGGAGAATCATTATTTCTGACTCCTGCTACTTATTTTACCTTGAAAACTATTTTGGAAATAAATTTTTGGGATTATTAACAGTGGGATTTTTTTCCTTTTTTGAAATTGCAGATTCCTCAGGTTTTTAGTGTTGCACTTTAAAATGATTTGGGTTTGGTGGTCTGCAATGCACAATTAACTTGTAGCTAGTCTTATTCCCCCGACCAAAATAACCCCTTTTGATTTTGTTCAAGAGATTCAAGTGTTTTTTACAGCTTAATTTTTCTGTACCATGGGACTCAATAACCCTCTGATTCCTTAGATTTTTATTTATTACCAAATTTTGAGGGTGCTCTCCAGTTTTTTTTAAATCTAAACTCTTTTAAACCTTTGAAGTGTGATCTGGGGGATTTTAAAAATTAAAAAGTATTCAAGATCCAACCTACTTTGTTTTATTTACCATAAGTGCCTTCAAAGTCAACGTTTCCCTTTTAAAATCATCTACATTGGGGAAAGTTGATAGTATGTAGATCTCCTCTTACCTGTCCTTTGAGTTAAAAAAAATTTTTTATTGAGGCTAATCATCCTTCATGCACAGCTACTTTAAAAAAATTTCCAAAACTCCTTCCCAAATTTTCTCCAAAAAATACAGGTAAACATAAATTTTGGGAGTTTTGGTAAAGAAATTTTTTGTTGGGGCAGATTTTAAATGCCGGTTTACACATTTTAATTTATTCAAGGCCGACTTTTACAAGAAAAATTTTTCCCCTAATTATAATACGATTAAACATAAGATTCTTTCAGTCTCCTACACAGTTTTCTAAAAAATCTCCTTATATTGTTTTAATATAATTTGTATAATCAATCTATTCCCAAAGCATCTAAATACAATTTTAAATACATATTCACGTTCTTGATTCATTAATTCCCAAAAAAAAATATTTTTGCCTTGGGGTTCATGACCCTTTCTAGCTTGAGTGATGCTTTCTTTGCTCTAATTTCCATAGTTTGTCTTTTATATTAATTTCCCCATTTTCACCATGATGTAATTAAAGATAAAATTACAACCCTTTGAATAAACCCGTCTTGACCTCAGCAATTTTAAGTAAGAAAAATTTTAATAAAATTTTTTAAAAGACATTAAAAAAAACAAACCCCTTTTCCAAATTTTCTTATCAAAATTAATATTATTCAAATTAAAATAAATCCTTTCCAGAAATTTTGGGAGCAAAATTATTATTAACACAAAAAATCTTTACCCCCATTGGCTTATCAATTTCACTACACTGATAAACCCTTTGCCAGAATTTTTTTACAAATTAATTTTATGCAATTAAAATAAATCCTTGCCAGAATTTGGCCCCTAGCAAAATTAATATACACAAAAAATATAAATTAGCTCACTTGGTTATCAAATTTCACAAAACTGATATAAAAACTTGGGCCCAAAATTGTCTTTTCAAATTAAAATTATACAAATTAAAATAAAAAACCTTTCCAGAATTTTCTTAGCAAAAAAAATATTATAAAAATTAATATAATCTTTATCATCTTGATTGGCATCCAAATTAAAAATTGTAAAAATTATAATCCATACCAAAATTAAATAAATTTTGAAATTAACATCCACCTCCTTCTGTCATTTTTACATTAAATTTTAGTAAAATTTAACTAATTAACGACTTCCAATTACCTCCGGGTTTAAGAAGGACAACGGGGAAATTAAAAAATGGAAAAAGCTTTATCTTTTTGTAACCATTATGTAAAAACAGTAAAAGTAACAAAAATATTATTTTTCAGAGTTTCATAGACCATAGGAATTTTGGGAACCTAGGGCACAAAAATGTTTCCCCTTTGATACCCACCACGTCATATCCCAGTTTCTCGGCCTTTTTAAATTCAAATGAAATATACATCACCAGGAAATTTTGGGAAATATATAAAAATTTTTGGACTGTATATTAAAATTAATAAATATTAATATAAACATTTACATAACAGAAAAAGAATATCTTAAAATCACTCACCAGTTTGACTGGGGATTAAAGTGTCATGTACAGGACCCCCCTTTTCCTCATTTATGAAAAATTTACTGGGCCGAATTTAAACATAAATTAGACTGCTTACTGAAGTTCCTGGAGTTGTCCCGTCCGTCCCTGATATTCAATTAGCAGGAATGCCATCCCAAAAATTTCCCCTAATTTTAGAGGTGTCAGCCAATTTTTTAAACCCCCTAAGCACGAAAATTTTTTCCCCTTTTTCACAAGTTGTCAATTCAAAAAAAAATGGGGACTATCTTCTGTGCGGTGCGGTTTTCCCATTTTTTATAACATAATTTTTATTAAATACAGTTGGGCCCTTTTTACTTATAAATTACCGTATTTCCCGGGAAAAAATACAGTATTTTCCACATTGGCTTATAACTTTTTTTTTTAAATAAAACATCTCCGTGTATAAAACGAGAACTTTTGTTTAAAAAAAAAATGAAAAAGTCCCTAATTTCCCCTCAGTTTCAAAAAAGGCACCATAAATAAAACTTGAATCACCATACTCTGCGTTTCTATCATGATAGCAACCAGAAAAAATTTCTAATTGGAACTTCTAACTGGGGTCTACTATTGTTATCTTTTTTTCCCTGTATTTTCCAAGGAGTGATCAGTGAGCAGCTTTTCTGACAATATATTTATAGGACAGCCAACGTTTAAAACAGGGAAGAGAGGGAAACTGTTGTCAAAAATGCAACGAATGTTCTCAAGGGAAGGGGGGTTAGCAAACCCAATTTATCAGTTTTTCAGCACCGTTCTGGACAGGATTCTCCGTTTGGTAATGGATGAAAATTTGGTGCTAAAACCCTTTTTTCCAAACACGAGTATCCATTGTAACCAACTGGGGAAAAATTATGGGAACTAAAAGGGCCAAATTGTTAATGGAACAGAAGAGCCCCATAAAAAGGATGGAGAGATTTAAAAGAAATTTTGAAAACCCTCTAAAACCCGTGTTTTGATTTTTGAAGAAAAAGTCACTTTCCTTTAATTAACTTTCAGAAAAATTTCCAACTCATCAAAGCAGGTGGAATTCAAGGCCATTCTAGGTTTCTTGCATTTATTATTAACCCACAAGACGGAGCTTTGGGAAGATATGTGATTAATTTCACCACCTAGCAGATTTTAGTTTACTGATAGGTTCCTAAAAGACTTTTAAGAATTTGTCCCCCCCCCAAAAAATTGAAAACCCTTAAAAAAAATGCTAAAATCATTTATAAATCACTGGAAGCAGGAGCCCTCCAGACCCAATACCCAAGAAAATTGAAATAAAAGGTATAAAATAACCAAAAAGGAAATATACGGTTACGTGTTTTATTTTTCCCTACAAAAATTATCAGTGTGTGACGTGCAGTCAAAGTTATGTGTTTTATTTCCATACCAAAGTTTTCAGTTGCGAAGTGCAGTCAAATTAGTGTTTTTATTTTTCCATACAAGAAATTATCAGTGGCTGAAGTGATCAAAATTTGTGTTTATATTTCCTACCCCGAAGTTCCAGTGTGCTGAACGTGCGTCAAAATTATGTGTTTTTATTTTCCATACCCGAAGTTATCGTGTACTGAACGTGCAGTCAAAATATGTGTTTTTATTTCCTTTCCAAAAAGTTATCAGGGCTGAACGGCAGTCAAAGTTAGTGTTTATATTTCCATCCAAAAAAGTTACCATGTGCTGAACGTGCAGTCAAAATTAGTGTTTTATTTCCATACCGAAGTTACCCGTGTGTGAACGTGCAGTAAAAAATTTTGTGTTTATATTTCCTACCAAGAAGTTTCAGTGTACGAACGTGCGTCAAAGTTATGTGTTTATATTCCTACCCAAAAAGTTTCAGGCCTGAACGGCGCAAAATTATGTGTTTTTTAAATTTTCCTACCAAGAAGTTCCAGGTTTCTGACGTGCAGTCAAAAATTATGTGTTTTATTTCCCTACCAAAAGTTTTCATGTGGAACGTGCAGCAAAGTTATGTGTTTATATTCCAACCCGAATTATCAGTGGCTGAACGTGCGTAAATTATTTTTATATTTTCCCTACCAAGAAGTTATCAGTGTAGAACGTGCAGTAAAGTTATTGTTTATATTTCCTACCAAGAAATTTTTAGTGGCTGAACGTGCAGCAAAGTTATGTTTTTATTTTCCATACCCAAAAAGTTACCAGTGTGCTGAACGGCAGTCAAAGTTATTGGGTTTTATTTCCAACAAGAAGTTACAGTGTTGAACGTGCGTCAAAGTTGTTTATATTCCAACCAGGAATTTCAGTGTAATGAAAGTGCAGTCAAAGTTGTTTAATTTCCAACCAAGAAGTTTTCAGGTACGAAGGGAGTAAAGTTTGTTTATTTTCCATCCAAGAAATTAAGTGTACTGAATTTTAGTAAAGTTGTTTATTTTTTCCATCCAAGAAGTTATCTGGCTGAACGTGCAGTAAAGTTTGTTTTTATTCCATTCCAAAAAATTTTCCCGTGTGCGAATTGCAGCAAAGTTTTTGTTTATATTTCCACAAGAAGTTTCAGTGGTGAACGTGCAGTCAAAGTTAGTGTTTATATTTCCATACCCAAGAAGTATCAGTGTATGAACGTGCAGTCAAAGTTCGTGTTTATATTTTTCCCTACCAAAAATTATCAGTGTGGAACGTGCAGCAAAGTTTTGTGTTTTTATTTTCCCTACAAGAAGTTATCCCCTGTGCTGAAGTGCAGCAAAGTTATGTGTTTTATTTCCTACCCCAAAAAGTTATCTGTCTGAACGTGGTCAAATTGTTATATTCCTACCAAGAAGTTTTCTTACTGAACGTGCAGTCAAAGTTATGTGTTTATATTTCCATACCAAGAAATTATCAGTGTACTGAAGTGCAGTCAAAGTTTTTTATATTTCCCCTACCAAAAAGTTATCAGTGTGTGAAAAGTCAGTCAAAGTTATGTGTTTTATTTCCATACAGAAGTTACAGTGACTGAACGTTCGTCAAAGTTGTTTATATTTCCCTTTCCCCAAAAAGTTATCAGTGTGGAAAGTGCAGTCAAAGTTATGTGTTTAATTTCATACAAAAAGTTATCAGGGGACTGAATGCAGTCAAAGTTGTTTATATTTCCATACCAAAAAGTTTCTGTGCTGAAAGGCAGTCAAAGTTAGCGGAACTGTATGTTTTTCCAGAAAAAAAAAAAAAACTGTAATTGGTTTATTCTAAAAAAAAGTAGAATAATGTACAAACTGAAAAGATGCGTAAGATGTTTTTTTTTTTTTTAATATTACATCAATTTTCATTTTTTTTATTTAGGGGCGCATTTTCTAAAAAAAATTGAAAGAAAGGTTTTTCTTTGCTGTTAGGCGAAGTTCATTGATTTAAGCCGGGAAAAAAATTTGGCAAAAAAATTAATACTGTTTCAAGGTGGTTTTCAAGGGGGGGTTGTCAAGGGGGGTTGTCAAGGTGGGTGAGAAAATTAGTCAACATTACTCAAGGAATCCCCCTCTAAACCTCCCAAATTTTAGGAATTATCTGTTGTTGTTTTTTTACCGAGATGCCCCGGTTTGTGGTGTGTGTGTGTGTGTGTGTGGGTGTGTGTGTGTGTGTGGGGTGTGTGTGGTGTGTGTGTGTGTTGTGTGTGGCGTTGATTCTCCCTATTTCGTCGTTTAGTTTACGGAAAAAAATCAGCCCAAAAAACAGCCCGGTTGAACAGGGAGTAAGAAGGAAGTGTTTCTAGTTTGTCGCGAGGTTGAATAAACTGGGGAAACCACAACAGGTTGTCACGGGCCCACTGTTTATCATGTGATGACATTATTTTTTATTGGGCCTGTGTATTGCATATTTGGGATTTTTTTTTATTTCTTAGGAAAGGTGGGGAAATAATCTAGAGGTCTCTAGCGTGTTAAAATGGAGACTAGAGCAAAATATAACAAAGTGGGAAACAAAAGACTTACACAGGATCAAAAAAGTGGGAAACTAGACTTCACACTGAAACAAGTGGGGGAAATAAGAATCCAACAGTCCCTCAAAAGTGGGAAACACAGCTCTAAAATGCCAACAATGGGAAACTACATTCCCCCTGCTCAACAAGGGGAAAAATACGACTTCAAAAGGCTTCAACAAGTGGAAAATACGACTCTAACAGTGCCTCAAACAAGTGGGAAACTACAGATTAACAGTGCCCCAAAAGGGGAATACACCCCCACAGGCCTCAACAATGGGAAAAAGACCTCACACATGTAACAAGGGGAAATCAGCTCTCACAAGGCCCCAAAAATGGGAAATAAGACTCCACACAGTGCTTCAACAAGTGGAAAATACGACTCTACACAGGCCCCCAACAAGTGGGAAACACAGATTCAAAAGTGCCCCAACAAGTGGGAAAAACAGACCTCACCGTGCTTCAACAAGTGGAAAACTAAGACTCCACAATGCCCTAAAATGGGGGAAAATCAGACTCTCACCGTGCCTCAAAAGGGGAAACTCAGACCTCCACAGTGCCCCAACAAGTGGGAAAACAACTCACACAGGACTCCAAATGGGAAAATACAGACTTCAACAGTGCCCCAACCTGGGAAATACAGACTCTCACCAGGCTTTAAAAAGGGGAAAATACGACCTTTACACATGTCAAAAAGGGGGAAAATACAGACCTAACATGCCTCAACAAGTGGGAAACTCAGACTCTACACGTGCTTCAAAAGTGGAAAAAATACAGACTCTCACACAGTGCTAAAAAATGGGAAAAACAGACTCTACAATGCCCCAAAAGTGGGAAATACAGACTCTCACACGTGCCCAAAAAAGTGGGAAAAATACAGACTCTCACACAGTGCCTCAAAAGTGGGGAAATACAGACTCCAACGTGCCTCAAAAGTGGAAAACTACAGATTCAGCTGCCTCAAAAAGTGGGAAAATACGACCCACACAGGCCCCAACAAGTGGGAAATACAACCTCACACAGTGCCTCAAAAAGGGGAAAACAAGACTCCCCAAAGTGCCTCAACAAAATGGAAAATCAGACTCCACACAGGCCTAACAATGGGAAAATACAGATCTCCCAGTGCTCAAAAAGTGGGAAACACAGACTCTCAAGTGCTCAAAGTGGAAAATACAGACTCTCACACAGGCCCCAAAAGTGGGAAACTCGACCTCACACAGTGCCTCAAAAAGTGGGGGAAAACAGACTTTACACAGGCTTTAAAAAGTGGGAAACTAAAAATCACACAGGCTTTAACAAGGGGAAATAAAAGACTCTCAACGTGCCTCAACAAGTGGGGAAAAAACGACTCTCAACGTGCTTCAACAAGGGAAACACGACTCTCACCAGTCCTCAACAAGTGGGAAATACAAACTCTCAACAGTGCCCCCAACAAGTGGAAAATACAGACTCTCACAAGTGCCTCAACAAGGGGAAACTACAGACTCCACACATGCCCCACAATGGGGGAATCAGACTCTCACACAATGCCTAAAAAGTGGGAAAATTAAAAAAAGACCTTTAACAGTGCCCCAACAAGGGGAAACTACAGACCCACCACAGGCCCAACAATGGGAAAAAAAACAGACTAAAAAGTGCCTCAAAAAATGGGGGAAAATAAGCTCTCAAAGTGCCTCAACAAGTGGGAAACACAGACTCTCACACAGTGCTTAACAAGGGAAAATACAGACCTTCACATGCCTCAAAAAGTGGGAAATACGACTTTAACAGTGCCTAACAAGGGGGAAATACAGACCTCAACAGGCTTCCCAAAAAAGGGGAAAATACAGACTCTCAACAGGCTTCAACAAGTGGGAAACACGACTCTCCACGTGCTTCAACAAGTGGAAACTACAGATTCCACAGTGCCTCAACAGGGGAAACACAGACTCTACACAGTGCTTCAAAAATGGAAACACGACTTCCACAGTGCCTAACAAGTGGGGGAAAAAATAAGACTCTCACACGTGCTCAACAAGTGGAAAACTACAGACTCCAAAACAGTGCCCAAAAAATGGAAAACTAAGACTCTCACTAGTGCCCCAAAAATTGGGAAACTTAAACTCCACCAAAGGGCCCCCCCCAAAAGGGGAAAATACAGACCTTTAACAGTGCCTACAAAGTGGGGGGAAAATACCCCCCACACAGTGCCCCAACAATGGGAAAAATACAGACTCTCACCAGTGCCTCAAAAAAATTTGGAAAAAATACAGACTCTAAGACAGTGCCCAACAAGTGGGAAATACAGACTCTACACAGTGCCTCAACAAGTGGAAAAACACAGACTCTCACCAGTCCCCACAAGTGGGAAAAACAGACTCTCCCAGTGCCTCAAAAGTGGAAAAAAACAGACTCTACACAGTGTTCAACAAGTGGGGAAAATCGATCAAAAAAGTGCTTCAACAAGTGTAAAAAGACTAAAAAATTTGCTTTAACAAGTGGGAAAGTGCTCTCCAAAAAGTGTTTCTGAAACTTCCCTAACGTGTCAGCTCTAACAGGATTGGATAAAGACCGTCTCTTCGTTATATTTTAAAAACTCTTTGGTAAAAAAATTTCTGTGGGGAAAATATTGGGGGTTCATAAAGGGGGTGTAAAGTCACAATTTTACCCCTTTTTTTATTTTCAAATTTAAAATTTTCAATGAAAGGAAAGGGGATTCCCTTTATGGTTTAATATTCACCCCAAATAGCCCTTGGGTTTTCAGCAGGATTTGTCACCAGAAGCAAGAGGAAGCAATTTTTATAAGACCTTTTAGCATACATGTTTTTTATATTTTTTGTGTCTGGCTGATGAGCTTTTTTTGTTGTTTTATTTATCATAAATTTGGCTGAAGATCCTTCCCTATTATAGTAATGAAAATGTGAAAACTTGAATGTTAGGGTTGGGTTTTTATTAGTACACCCCTAGTTTCATCAAAACTTCTGTAAGGGAATACCCTCAAGTCATCGTTTTTAAGAAAAAAAAACTTTAAAGGAAAATTTTCGTGCAATGCTTCATGCGTGGGGACTTTATTTTGGTGGAAAAAAATTAAAAAACCATCGATTTACATAAAAAAAAAAAAAAGGGGAAAATCGTTTTTAAATCTTTATTATATCTCAGTTTTAAGGTCATCGCTAAAATTTTTTTTCTTTTAAAGTTTCCAAACAAGGAAAGGGGGGGGTTTTTTTTGGACTCCTCCCCAAAATGTAGCCTGGTAAAAATATTTTAGTTGGTTCAGTTTCTGAAGTTATGTGTCTTCTGGCAGAAGATAGTTAACTCCCCCGCAAGTTTTGCTGCC
>NW_026505722.1:0-16530 GCF_026875155.1 Cherax quadricarinatus
CCGTACAATAAACCACGAGAGACTTCTTGATTTTAAAGCGAAGGTCGATCGCTCGCCGTGTCATCCGTGACGAAAACCATTGCTGGCGGATTGTCTCCACCATCACCTCTGCTTCCTCTATGAGTGCAGTCTGGAAAAAAGTACGAGAACTGAGTGGTAAATATTCTCCTGACCCGGCTCCTGTTCTGCGGGGTTGCCGGTGTTGATATAGCAAACCCAATAGATGTTGCCAATGAATTGGCAATCATCTGGTCCGTATTTCTCAGGACTCCATCTATGCCCTCATTTCTTTCCTCAAAGTCTGCCAGAGGTTAGCACCCTTGGACTTTTGTTCTCTCAAGAAGAACTTTATAATGTGCCTTTTACCTTAAAAAAATGGAGGCAACACTCTCAGCTTGCCGATCATCGGCAGCTGGGCCCGACGACATTCATATTCGTATGCTACAACATTTACATCAGTCAGCCTTGCGTCCTATTATGCCTTTACAATCTTATTTGGTCACAAGGAGTTCTTCCACAGCTGTGGAAATCCGCCATTGTTCCCCCCTTTCCGCAAACCAGCACTACGGGACATGAAACCTCCCACTATCGTCCCATTGCTTCTTACCAGTGCAGTTTGCAAAGTGATGGAACGCCTGTAATAGACGTTTAGTGTGGTATTTAGAGAGACACAACAGTCTCTCCACTCGTCATATGGTTTTTCATAAGGGACGTTCTACCATAGACCCCTTATTTACGCTTGGATACGTTTGTTCGTAATGCCTTTCCCGAATAATCACTCAGTTATTGCCATATTTTTTGACCTTGAGAAGGCATATGACACAAACTTGGAGGTATAATATTTTAGCCCAAGCCCACTCCTTGGGGCCTTCGAGGCAATCTACCATCCTTCCTTAAGAACTTTTTAACTGACAGGCATTTCCGTGTTCGGGTTAAAATGTGCTCTCCCCGGACTTTATCCAAGCTGAAGGTGTCCCCCAGGGTGTGTTCTGAGCACAACACTTTTTCTCCTGCTATTAATGATTTGGCCTTAGTTTTTCCATCAAATATTGGTCATCACTCTATGTTGATGACTTCGCTATTGCCTGTGCAGGCGCTGACTGTCACCTTATTACAGTTTCTCTCCCCATGCATTCGACCTGTGTTTCCAATTGGGCCACCACCGTGGGTTTAAATTTTCCAGCACTAAAACCCACCAAATTACTTTCGCTAGAACGCTCTGTCATCTCGATCTCCTTTGTACCTCTATGGCTCCCCTATCCCCGAATGTGATAGTCAAGTTTCTGGGCCTCCTCTTTGATCGTAGGTTATCCTGGAAACCTCCATTACCTCTCTGAAGGCAACTTGTCACAGCCGGCTGAACCTCTTAAAACACTTGCTCATCTTTCGAACCCTCCCTTTGCCTACATTCCACCCTTATCTTATCGAAAACTTGATTATGGTGACCAGATCTATTCAGCCGTATCTCCTGCTACTCTCTCTAGCCTTAACCCCATTCATCACCAAGGATTACTTTTATGCCTTGGTGCTTTTCGCTCTTCCCCTGTCGAAGCCTCTATGCAGAAGTGAACGTTCCATCCTTTATCCGATCGCCGTGATGCCCATTGCCCTTCGCTACTATGTACGCTCTCATGATCTCCGCAATCTTCCATTTATAGATGATCACTGATATTAGTAGACATTCTTTATTTGTTCGCCGCCCCTTTTACTCCGTCCCTTCTCTCTTCGCCTTCATTCGCTCTTGTTTTCTCTTCAATTCCCACCTTTCTATGTACATGTAGCATCTCACTTTTCCCTACCCCCCTGGGAAGTTCCAGCTGTTCGAGTCTGTTCTTTCTCTCTCCCTTGCTCGAAAGCCCAACTGTCTACGGTCCTTCCCGCCTCTTTTCTTGACCACTTTTACTCTCATTCTAGCCTCGCTGTGTACACAGATGGCTCTAAGTCTTCTTACGGGGTAGGATTTTGCGCAGTGTTTTCCGGGGCAGCGTCTTTAAAAAACCCCCCCCCTTTACCCCCCTTTTTTTTTTTTTTTTCCCCCCCTTTTTAAATTTAAACCCCGGTTTTTTTCCCCCCAACCCCCCGGGGGGCCCCAAAAACCCCTTTTTTCCCTTTTTAAGGGTTTAATTTTCCCAAAATTTTTTTTTTTGGGCCTTTTCCCCTTTCCCCAAAAAAATTTTTTTGGGTTTTCCCCCCCCTTTTTTTTTTAAAAAATTTTAAAAAGGTTAAAAAACCCCCTTTCCTTTTTTTTTCGCCCCCCCCCTTTTTTTTTTAAATTTTCCCCCCTTTTTTTTTTTCGGGTTTTTTTTTGGGGCCAAAACCTCTCTTTTTTCCCAAAATTTTTTTTAAAACCCCCTTTTTAAAAAAAATTTTTTTTTTCCCCCCTTTTTCCCCCCCCCCCTTTTTCCCCCCAAAACCTTTTTTTTTAAAAACCCAATTTTTTTTTTTTTTTCCCCCCCCAAACCCAAAATTTTTTTCTTTTTTTCCCCCTTTTCCCCCAATTCTGGGGGAAAAGTTTTTTTGACCCCTTTTTCCCCTTTCCCCCCTTTTTCCCCTCTGTTTTTTCCTTTAAAATTTTTTTTTGGGGAATTTTTTTGGGCCCCCTTTTTCCGGGTTTTCCCCCCCCCTTTTTTTTTCCTTTTTTTTTTGAATTTCCTTTTCCCTTTTTTTTGGGGTTTTTTCCCGGTTTCCTTTTTTTCCCCCCCCCCTTTTAAACCCCCCCCCTTTCCCCCTTCCCCTTTTTTCCCCTTTTTAACCCCCAAAAATTTTTTTTTTGGGGGGCCCCTTTTTGCTTTTTTTGGGGAACCGCAGGTTTTCCCCAAAAACCCATTTCATTTTTTTTTTTTTAATTTTTTGGGAAAAACCCCCTTTAAAACACCCTTTTTTTAAAAACCCCACCCCCTTTTTTCAGTTTTTCCGGAAATTTTTTTTTTTTACCCCCCCTTTCCCCCAAGGGGGGGAAACCCCCCCCGGGGTTTTTTTTTTTTTTAAACCCCCCCCTTTTTTTGGGAAATTCCCCTTTTTTAAAAAAACCCCTTTTTTTTTTGGGGGGGCCCCAAATTTAAAACCCCCCCTTTTTTCCCCCCCCCCCCGGGGGGGTTTTTTTTCCCCCCTTTTTGGGAAAAACCCCAAAATTCCCTTTTTTTAAAAAAAAAATTTTCCCCCCTTTTTCCTTTTTTTTTCCCCCCCCCCCTCCCCCCTTTTTTTTTTCCCCTTTTCCCCCACCCCCCCTTTTTCCCCCCCTTTTTCCCCCCCCTTTTTCCCTTGTTTTCCCCTTTCTTTTTTTTTTTTTTTCCCCCCCCCCCTTTTCCCCCCTTTTTTTTTAAAAAAAATTTTTTTTAAAAAAAATTTTTTTTTGGGGGTTTTTTTTTTTTTTTTCCCCCCCACCCCAAAAGGGGGTTTTTGGAAAAAACCCCTTTTCCCCCCCCTTTTTTTTCCCCCCACCCGACCAAAAAAATTTTTGGGTTTTTTTTTTTAAAAAAAAACCCCCCTTTTTTTGGGGGTTTTTTTTGGGGTTTTTAAAAAGGGGAAAAAAAAAGAAACCCCCCTTTTTTTTAAATTTTTTGGGGGGTTTTGAAAAAAGGGGTTTTTTTTTTGGGGGTTTTGTTTTCCCTTTTTTAAAAGGAAAAAAACCCATCCCTTTTTTTAAATTCCTTTTTTTTTTTTTTTTGGGCCCCTTTAAAAATTTTTTGGGGGGTTTTTAAAAAATTTTTTTTGGGGGGTTTTTCCCCAAAATTTAACCTCCAAAGGGGGGGAAATTTTTTGAAAAAAAAATTTTTTTTGGGGAAAAAATTTTTGGGAAAAAATTTTTTTTTTTTTTTTTTTTTGGGGGGGGGAAACATTTTAAAAGCCCTTTTTTTTAAAAATTTTTTGGTTTTTTTGGGGTTTCGGTCCCCTTTTTTTTGGGGGGTTGGGGGGGGAAAAAAATTTAAAAAAAAAATTAGTTTAAAAAAAAAAAAAAAACCCCCAAAAAAATTTTTTTTGGGGTTTTTTTTTTTTAAAAAAAGGGGGGAAAAAATTTTTTTTTTTTTTTTTTTTTTTTTTTTTTTTTTTTTTTTTTTCCCCCTTTTGGGGAATTCCTTTTAAAAAAACCCGGGGGGTTTTTAAAAAATTTTTTTTCCCCCCCCCTTTTTTTTTTTAAAAAAAATTTTTTTTTTCCGGGGTTTTTTAAAATTTTTTAAAAACCCCCAAAAAAAAAATTTTGGGGCCCCCCCGGGCCCCCCCTTTTTTTTTTTTTTTTTTTTTATGGTTTTTTTTTCCCCCCCTTTTTTTTTTTTTTTTTTTTTTTTTCCCCTCTTTTTCTTTTTTTGGGGTTTTCCCCCAAATTTTTTTTAAAAAATTTTTTTAAAAAAATTTTTTAAAAAAAAA
Source organism: Cherax quadricarinatus (assembly GCF_026875155.1). Taxonomy (NCBI): domain Eukaryota; kingdom Metazoa; phylum Arthropoda; class Malacostraca; order Decapoda; family Parastacidae; genus Cherax; species Cherax quadricarinatus. The sequence continues at coordinate 4,366 of NW_026505722.1, forward strand.
AAAAATTTTTTCCCCCAATTTTTTTTTCCTTTTTTTTTTTTTAAAAAATTTTTTAAAAACCTTTTTCCCCCCCCAAAAAAAATTTTTTTTTAAAAAAATTTTTTCTTTTTTTTAAAAAAAAAATTTTTTCCAAAAACAAAAAAGGGGGGTTTTTAAAATTTTTGGGAACCATTTGGCCCCCGGTTTTTTTTTTTTTTTTTTTTAAAAAACCCTTTTTTTAAATTTTTTTAAACCGGGGGTTTTTTCCCCCCCAAAAAAAAAAAAAATTTTTTTTTTTTTAAAAATTTTTTAAAAAAAAAAAAAAAAAAATTTTTAAATTTTTTTAAAAAAAAAAACCCTTTTGAAATTTAAATTTTTTTTTTTTCCCCTTTTTTCCCCTTTTTTAAAAAAAAATTTTTTTCCAAAAAATTTTTTTTTTTTTTTTTTTTAAAAAATTTTTTTGGGGGGCCCCCCTTAAAAAAATTTTTTTTTTTTTTTTTTGGGGGGAAAACCTTTTTTTTTTTTTTTTAAAAAAAAAAAAATTTTTTTTTTTTTTTAATTTTTCCCAAAAAAATTTTTGGGGGTTTAAAGGGGGTTTTTTTTTTTTGGGTTTTTTTTAAAAAAAAAAAGGGGTTTTTGGGGTTTTTTTTTTTTTTTTAATTTAAAAAACCCTTTTTTTTTAAAAAAGAAAAAAACCCCCCCCCGGGGAAAAAAAAATTTGGGGGGGGGGGGGGGGGGGGGGGGGGGGAAGTTTTTTTTTTTTAAAAACCCCAAAGGGGAAAAAAAAACCCCGGGGGCCTCTTTTTTAAAAAAGGGGGGCCAGGTTTAAAAAAAAAAAGGGGGGCCCCCCTTTTTTAAAAATAAAAAAAGGGGGGTTTTTTCCCAAACCCCGGGGGTTTTCCCCCCGGGGAAAAAAAAATTTTTTAAATTTTTTTCCCCCCCCGGGGGGTTTTTCCTTGGGGGGGGGCCCCCTTGGCATCCCCCCCCCCCCCCCAAAAAAGGGGCCCCCCCCAAAAACCCCAAAACCCCCAAAAAATTTTTTTCCCCTTTTGCCCCCCCCCTTTTTTCATTTAAAAAAAAAAGGGGGGGGGGAAACCGTTTTTTTTTAAAAAAAATTTTTTTTTTTTAAAAAAAAAGGGGGAAAAAATTTTTTTTTTAATTAAAAATTTTTTTAACAAAAATAATACCAGAAACCCTGTAACAATCACAAAACTTGAAAGGGTCTTCCTTTTAACAGAATCAAAAAACTCGTCAATTACAAAACTTCCCCCGGGGAAAAAAAGGGGTAAAAAATGCATACTGAAAATTTTTCTTTTTAGGGTTTCACAAAAAACATTTCCAAAAACTTATATAACCTGGGCAGGCCTGGGTTTTTTCTGAAAAAAGTGAAGCATACGTAAATTAAACACAAATCGATTCACTTGGCATTAAAATCACTGAAAACCCGGGGTTGCAATCAGGCGGGCTGTTGACCATAATTTTTTATTTCATTTTTGCTTTTTACAAAAAGTTTCATAAACATTATTGGGCAAAAAGGGAAAAAATACATCTCGGGCCCCAGTTTTCCTTTCCCTTCCCCTGGTGTTTGACGTGATTTTTGGGGAAAAAAATGTGTTTGCCCTGGTTTACCTTCCCTAGTATGTGTTGCTTTCCCTTTACAATACTCTAAACATTTTCCCGTTTAGTTTGGGGATTGTTCCCAAAATGTACAAGAGGGGCCAATTATTTTCCCCTTTGGCTGTCATCAAATGGTGGGGATTTGAACAAAATTGACAGCTTCCTCCAATCCCAGGTGGGGTCTGCCCGGTGGGTATGGACAATGACAGGTGGGTTTTTGGGTTTTGGGGCTAGTGTGGTGGGGGGGGTTTGGGGGGTGGTGGCCTTTGTTTTAGATCAGTGAGGGGAGCACGTGGGGGGCAGCATGGCCCATGTGGTGCCCCACCGGGCCCCACCACTACCACCACGCACATTTTCCATCCCCAAATTTAACCCGTATTTATCATTTTTTACTTGGGCTGTTCCCGTTGAAAAGCCATGGATGTACTCCCGGGTGCACTCCTTCCCCCTTGGGGAAAAACATATGGCAAAAACTCCAGAGCGAAAATTTTTGTTGTATTTTATGACGCTTTTACTGGGGAAAATTGCATTTTAATATCACTTTCTGGAACTAGTTTTAAGAGCTTTTTAGTTCATAATTTACATCCCCTATCATCACACATGCTTCTTTTGAGTCTGGGATTTTGGGAAAAAAAAGTTTCCTCTTGGTTTTGGTACAAAATGAAAAGGGAACCAAAACGGGCCCAGCACCAGAGGTGGAAGGCCTTTAGGGGCGTCTGGGGGGTTCCCCCACTATTTCCCCATATTTTGTCTTTTGTTTCGGTCCAAAAAAAAACCCCCCAAAACCTTTAAACTGTCCCTTTACTGGCACTTCCTCGTTTTTTAGAAGAAAATGTTTTCCCGGGGAACAAAAAATGGGCCCAATTTTTGCCGAGGGGTGAGGGGCTTCTTACCGCGAGGGATGGGGACATTGTTTCTAAGAAGGCGTTCCCACCCAAAGCACCAATTTGGGGCCCAGATTTTTTTCCTAACCCGGGGACACCGACCAAAACAGACCCATTCTCTCAATCTAGGCCTACCCGCCTTTTCCCGCGGGGATTTGACGGCGCTTGGGAAATTTTTGGGGTACTGTACGTCAAAAAAAAATTTTCGCGTTTAAACCGTACTATTTCGTCCCCAAACCCCAAAAGGTTAACAAGGGTTACTAAGTGCTTGTATTTGATTGGAATTTTTTTTTAGTCCCCCCTAGTTCAGACTGTATACATTGTCTAATAAAAATTTTTTTTGAAAACCAAGATACCCCAAAAAAACATACCATTCAAGGGATATGCCTATTATCTTGGGTTTTTTTCCACGAAACCTTTTACCAGGGAAATTATAACAACTTTAAAAAAAACTTGTTTTTATCTTTAACCCTTGCCCCCCCTATTTTATGCTTAATATTTACCCCCACTTTCATGCTATTGCTGTAAAACAATAACGACTCCAAATTTTGGGAAAAATGGTATAGTTCATTTTTCTTCATATGATCCAAAAACAGTATCGGTGTTTGCTATTTGTACCTTTTTATTCTAAACAGTATAATATAAATACAGGGGACCCTGCATACCGTTGGCATCACTAAGTTTTTTTTAAAACCCCCTAGGTTAAAATTTTTTTTTCGCTAAGATTTTTTCCCGCATACCGCTAAAAAACCCGTCAAAGCTTTTCGCCCAGAAGCGGGCTAATGTGCGGCCTGAGCCAGCCTCACTGTTTTCCCCCGGGGGCATTGTTTACCAGCCAGCCTCCGCGGTAACATCCCAAACATACAAAGGAACATTTTGTATTATTAAAGTGTTTTTGGTTTATTTTTTAAAAAAATTTTAAAATTTTAGGCCCAAAAAATGGGGTGAGAATTACTATAGAATGAAGAAAGAGATCATTTCTAAGTATGAAAGTGGGTGCGTGTCCCGAGTGGCCCGGTTGTTTAGTAAAACCCCCAAACAACCTTTGCTACATTGTGTCCAACAAAACGGGAATCAAAGGGAAACTGTTTTTTGTCCCAAAGGGTTTAACTGTGGGTTTTTGAAAAAAGAAAATCCCCAAGGGGATTTGGGAAGGGTGTTGAAAGACTCTTATTTTGGGATGGGTAAAAAGGGAAAAAAAGATAGCAGGAAAATAGCATCTCTCAAGTGAAAGTAAGAAAAAGGGTAGGAAATTGCATGAGGATTAAATTAAAAAAAAGCCCGCAAATAGTGAATTTTTGAGTGAATTTAAGGCCAAACAAAGGGGTTTGGTTTTTTTTTAAGATTTAAAAAGCGTAGGGCATACATAGGGTGATAAGGGGATGGGGAAGGGGTTTCCAGCTCGGGCCACAAAGCAGCTGAAAATTTTGTGCCAAAGGAATTCAAAGGAAATACATGGGCATTTAAGGACTGAAACCTTTAACAAATGTTTTTTAAATTTTGGGTGAAACAGGCCCGGTTTTTGGGAAAAAAATGCCAAAACCCGGACCCACATTAAATCAGGAGGGAAAAAGGGACCTCCCAGGACATTTAAACCTATGAAAGACAGGCTTTTTCTGTTTTATTTTGTTCCAATGCTAGTGGTTGCAAAGTGAAGCCTTTTTTTAGTGTATCACTCAGAAACTCCCAGAGCTTCAGGGCAAAAGGGAAAATTCCCCAAGGGTAATTTGTGTGTGCTGTGGAGGGCAAACAGTAAGGCAAAGGGTCATAGGGACTTTTTTTTAAGACTGGTTTCCCCCAAGCATTTGCCCCCCAAAGTTGGGAAAAATTACCAATGAAAAAAAAATTTGACCTTAAGGCCTCCGGGGGTTAGACAATGTCCCTGGTCATCCTTACAACGGGGAGAGGACTTTATGGGGACAGGGCCTTTATTTAAAGGGGAAGTTTTTGCCTCCTAATACACTCCTCTCCGCAGCCCTGGACCCGCAGGTTTTTTGCAAACTTCAAAAAAAATACACAAAAGCTCTGTTTGAAAGGTGTTTGTATGGGCCTCACTTTAATTTTCCCAATTGGGGTTTAAAACCTTAAAAGGTAAGGCTTTGGGGGGGAGTGACTAAGAGGACCTTGAAATCCGCCCTTTGGGAAAAAACTTTGCCAGAAAAGTGTAGACCAAAGGATTTTTAAAGGGTTTTAGGCTAACCCTGGGAATCCTATTTCCCCGTTGAGGGGGAAAAAACCCTTGTGGCATTGGGAAAGTCCTTGGGGGTTTTGGGGGTTTGTGGGGGATGATGTGGAAGAGTTGGTGGAGGGGACAATGAAGAAAATAAAACCCCTGATTTAGCTGCTAGATCAACTTCAAAGCAAGAGGCCAGGGGCCTGAGGAAACGCTTCGGAGGAGGGGAGGGGGAGAAATTGAAAAAGTTGCCCCCCTTCAAAGATTAAGGGGAAAAGGGTGGAAAGTGGCTTAAAGGGGCAAAAAATTTTTTTTATGACAATCAAACCCCAACACAGCTTTTTTGCAAGCCGTGCTGGTGACTATTACATTGGGGCACTGTTTTTGAAAAAACCCTTTTTGGAAAGTCATAAAAAGGGAAAGAAAGGTACAGGCCCAAAATCGACAGATAGTTGGGGCGACAGAAGTCCCGTGACTCTGAAAACTGGTCCTAAGGGGGATTAAAAGAAGGGGAATAACCCCAGGGAAAAAGGGCTTGAACCTCAAGTCCCTTAAAAGGAAGGGGGGTTCCCCCTTTAAAAAAACTAAAACTCTCTCCCCCTCCCATCCCCTCAAACATCAAACCCGGAAACTTCAAAAAAGGTAAGTGTCAAGGTTTAAATGTGCAAAGCCTTTTTTAGTTTGTGTGTATTAAAATTATATTTCATTGGGGAAATTTTTTTTTTTTAACTTTGGGGTGGCTTTCACGGGTTAATTTTATTTCCATTATTTCTTATGTATCAAATCATTTAGATAAAGAAAAATTGGATATCAAATTGGGGAGGAGGAGTATGGAAGAAGTGAATGTTTTCAGATACTTGGGAGTTGACGTGTCGGCGGATGGGTTTATGAAGGATGAGGTTAATCATAGAATTGATGAGGGAAAAAAGGTGAGTGGTGCGTTGAGGTATATTGTGGAGTCAAAAAACGTTATCTATGGAGGCAAAGAAGGGAATGTATGAAAGTATAGTAGTACCAACACTCTTATATGGATGTGAAGCTTGGGTGGTAAATGCAGCAACGAGGAGACGGTTGGAGGCAGTGGAGATGTCCTGTCTAAGGGCAATGTTGGTGTAAATATTATGCAGAAAATTCGGAGTGTGGAAATTAGGAGAAGGTGTGGAGTTAATAAAAGCATTAGTCAGAGGGCAGAAGAGGGGTTGTTGAGGTGGTTTGGTCATTTAGAGAGAATGGATCAAAGTAGAATGACATGGAAAGCATATAAATCTATAGGGGAAGGGAGGAGGGGTAGGGTCGTCCTCAAAAGGGTTGGAAAGAGGGGGTAAAGGAGGTTTTATGGGCAAGGGCTTGGACTTCCAGCAAGCGTGCATGAGCGTGTTAGATAGGAGTGAATGGAGACGAATGATACTTGGGACCTGACAATCTGTTGGAGTGTGAGCAGGGTAATATTTAGTGAAGGGATTCAGGGAAACCGGTTATTTTCATATAGTCGGACTTGAGTCCTGGAAATGGGAGTACAATGCCTGCACTTTAAAGAGGGGTTTGGGATATTGGCAGTTTGGAGGGATATGTTGTGTATCTTTATACATATATGCTTCTAAGCTGTTGTATTCTGAGCACCTCTGCAAAAGCAATGAAATGTGTGAGTGAGGTGAAAGTGTGAATGATGATGAAAGTATTTTCTTTTGGGATTTTCTTTCTTTTTTGGGTCACCCCGCCTCGGTGGGAGACTGCCGACTTGTTGAAAAAAAACAAAAAATATATATACAGTGGAACCCCCGCATAACCATCACCTCCGAATGCGACCAATTATGTAAGTGTATTTATGTAAGTGCGTTTGTATGTGTATGTTTGGGGGTCTGAAATGGACTAATCTACTTCACAATATTCCTTATGGGAACAAATTCGGTCAGTACTGGCACCTGAACATACTTCTGGAGTGAAAAAATATCGTTAACCGGGGGTCCACTGTATATATATATGCATTTCTTGGTGATGCCATCCATATCTATAGCAAGTTTTCTGCATTACAGGAGGTCCTAACCATTAATGTCTCGCATCTTATATTACCTTGCCTTTTGCATTTAACACTGGCTGTGCTGCATCTTCAGTGGCACAAGGGTAATTTTTTTGCCGATCCCTGTCCTTTCTGGTGTTAGGGCAATAAACACACTTGTGAATTCTGTTACCCATTCTGCAGCTTACTACCCTCCCATCTACACTGGGTTTCTCTCTCTCTCTCCTACTGAACTTTCTCAGCCCTTTCATTTCTGGCAGTTGGCCAGCATGCTGTTTTTAATGAAACCATACTTGTGCTTCTGGCCATTCTCCTTTCATCATTTAGTCGAGACTGGCACTCTCATATCTCCCTAATAGACAAGACTTGCTCATGAACATCTAGAGAGATACCCAGTGCTACTGCATGAATTGACAGATCATGCTAATAGCACTTGAATGAAAATTGACCCTGTGACTTCTTAACTGAAACAGATTTACTGCACCAACTGTGTTCTCTTGATATCAGCAACCCTTTACCATGCAGTGTTTAATGATTTGCATAGGTTTATTATTTTGTAAATATTGTTATTATAATAACTCCTTTATTAATTGCATTTATATTATTTATTAAACATTTTTTATTTTTTTCTTGCAGCTGTTGCCCCTTGTGGGTTAGCATTGGTTTTGATTTTAATAAAATTTTTATTTGGAAAAAATTTTTCATTTCCAAAAAGGTGATGGAGTTAATTATTAATTTAAGGGAAGTGCTAAACCGTATGGTTTAGTGCCTGGCCCAGTAGGGCCCACAACAAGAAAAGTTTTGTGGTTTTGCAGGGTAGGTGTCTGGCCCCCCAATGCACATCACCCAAAACAAAAATCTTGACCAAGGAATGGGGGGCATCTCACTATTACTGGGTTTTGGGCTGTTCCCCTCTTTTGTACCCTTTTAGCTTGCACTTTGGGAACACACTTTCACTGCTTATTTTTCATTGCTTAGGCCTTTTTTTTTACATTATGGTTGCATTATTACTAGGGTGTCTGAGGTCAGGAGCTTTAAAGTAGTGTATTTAAATTTTACATTTTAATGAGATTTTTATCTGATGGTTTTTTCTTTTTTTTAACCTGGTGTGATAGTATTTTGGTGTTGGGATTTTAAGCTAGTAGTTGGTAATTTTATGGATGTTATTATGCATGTTGCATTATTTTCTATTGAGATCCCCCCGAGTGATTTGCCCAAGTCAAAGCACTTTAAAAGTACCAATTTATTCAACAGCACCATGGAAGTTGGAGGGATGTGGGAAATCAGGTCGGGTTCAAGTATCAAAGTACCTCCCATGAAGAGGTAAAGTGAAGGATACACATTAACAAAGCTAAAGTTTACTTATTGTTGTGTGTGGTTAAGTTTACTAAAAATTAGATAATTGGGCTCAGAAATATTGTCCTCTTCAAGGGGGGCTCCTTGGCATGGTGAAGAGGCTCTTGGTCTGAGGAATTAGCCCTGATGGTCTCCTTCCTCAGACGAACCTAATTAGCCCCCAATCCCCATCCTTTCCCTATCCCATCCTCTCAAACCTCCCTTTTCCTTTCCTCCTCCTCCTCCTGTCCCTCCCTTATTCCCTCCCTCTTTTTGACCTGTAGGATTCTTCCCACAGGCATGCTGGTTCCTAGGGAGTGGGAAGGGTACTGGGGTCCATCCATTCCGTTGAGGTTCTTGGAGGTGGCGTAGTTTGCCGTAGAATCTGGATCACCTGGAGATGTCCCCATCCCCCTTTCGGTTTTCCGGGGGGTGGCTTTGGGGTGTCTTTCGGGCGACAGGTATATCTCTGGAAGCCGCCCCTTTTGAATTCCAGGGGTGGTGGCCGAAGGAGGTATGCTTTGTGGCAGATATCTGGCCACCCTCTCTTTTGTCCACCAAGGTACCTCGGCAGATGTGAGGTTGCTATCCCAAGATTGTGGTTTACTGGCATGAAGGGTGGGTATGGCACGGGTTCCCTGCTGCATCTGCGCTACTTGCGGTTCTGAGGTCCTCTTGGGCGCGGAGGGAGATTTCCGGCCCTTTCATTCCTCCTAGGAACTCTTTCCCCTCACTCCCCCCCCATTTTTTTATTCTTTTTTTTTTATTTTTTATTTTCTTTCTTTTTTTTTCTTAAAAACAAAAAAGACAAGAACCTAACTATGGAGATCCCAATCCATGAACCTCCTACCCCCAGGCTCCTTCTTGATACCGCACCCATTCTGACCCTGCCTCGTTTTTTGACCACTCTTTGGACACCCCTGATGCCCCTGTACCTCTTGCTGGTGCTGTTTCCTCACCGCTTCAGGTACTGGGGCTTTAACTGACTCCTTCGATTTGTCTGACCTCCGCTCTCCTTTGACTGTGCTTCCAGCCTCTCCCTCTAAATGCGGCAATTTTCGATTTGCCAGCCCTTTTCATGTCGGACCAACTCCGGTCCCACTCCTAAACGCCAGCGACAATTGCCTGATGATGTTACTTCACCACCTTCTCGATCTTCTCAGAAGCGATCAACCGGTCATATAACTCCCTTTCCACGCTCAGTTTTGGAATGCAAAATGAACTAAATTCTTTACTTTACTACCGACTTCCTCTAGTGCCTATCTTTCCGACCATAGTATTGCAGGCACTCCTACGACATGTTGGTAGAGATATTTCCTTTTATGCTCTTAAGAGTGGTATGCGCATCATCACTGTTCAAAATGCTACCCAAGCTCATGATCTTTCTCTTCTTTTGCATATCGATACTATTCCTGTCACTATCGAAAAACACCATTCCCTCAATTATTGTAGTGGTACTGTCATTCTCCCTCCATCCCATAGTCCACAAATTTTCAGACATGTGGCAATGACATTCTCGAACAGCTGGAACTCCAAGTTTCTCCCAATCCTCAAGGTAGACGCTTGTCCTTCCTGCCCAGGGCAGAGGCGATACCCTTGCAATGTGGCTCGATTAACTTTTGACAGCCGTGAACTCCCATCCTCTGTTCATGTAGCAGGGACATCGATTACAAGTTCGAAAGGTGACCCCTACACTGAAAACAGTGTAGGGAATTGCGGGCAATTCGGTCACCCAGCGAAATATTGCAGGTCTATCCCTGAATGCCCAGTCTGTGGTGCCGATGACCATTCAAAATATGTCTTGCAGTCAAACCTCCCTCTTGCCTTAATTGTCGTGAGGCTCGCCCTTCGTACTCTCACCATTGCCAGGTCTACTTAAATGAGGGTGAACTCCGTTGCCTCAAGGCAGAAGGCCCCCCTTATGCTATGGCGTTTCTCATCTCCGCCTCCAAGGGATACTACACGTGTTTCTTATTCTCATGTTTCGAAACGTCCCCCCTTTATGGGGTCCCATCTTCTGCAGCTCCTCTGTGGTTACCCCTCCCATAGCCACTCCGGTATCTAATTTTTTGCTGTCCTGGGCTCTTACACCTCTTCAATCTTATTTCGTCGCAAGGAGTTCTTCCCCAGCTGGGGAAAATCTGCCATTGTTCTCCCTTTCCGCAAACCAGGTATTAACTACGGGCGTGATCCCTTTCCCCACTATCGCCCCATTGCTCTTACCAGTGCAGTTTGCAGTGATGGAACGTCTGGTAAATCAAAGTTTAATGTGGTATTTAGAGAAACAACAGTTCCTCCACTAGTCAATATGACTTTCGTAAGGGCCGTTCTACCATAGACCCCTTACTATGCTTGGATACGTATGTTCGTAATGCCTTTGCGAATAACCACTCGGTTATTACCATATTTTTTGATTTGGGAAAGGCATATGACACGACTTGGAGGTTTAATATTTTGGCCAAGCCCACTCCCTTAGGACCGAGGCAATTTTACCATCCCTTTCCTTTAAGAACTTTTTAAATGACAGACATTTCCATTTTCGAATTAATAATGTGCTCTCCCCAGACTTTGTCCAAGCTGAAGGTGTTTTCCCCCAGGGGGTTGTTTCTGAGCAAAACACTTTTTCTCCTTGCTATAAAAGATTTGGCCTCTGTTCTTCCATCCCAAAATTTGGTCATCAAACCCATGTAGATGACTTCGCCATTGCTTGTGCAGGTGCTGACTGCCACCTCATTACAGTTTCTCTCCAGCATGCGGTCAACCGTTGTTTCTAATTGGGCCACCCAAACCCTGCTTTTAAATTTTCCAGTACCAAAAACTCGCTAAATTAAATTTCACTAGATGCTCTGTCATCTCCGATCATCCTTTGTACCTCTATGGCTCCGTATCTCTGAACATGATAGTCAGGTTTCTAGGCCTACTCTTTGACTGTAGGTTATCCTGGAAACCCCACCCTTACCTCTCTGAAGGCAACTTGTCACAGCCGGTGAACCTTCTTAAAACCCTTGCTCATCTTTCGTGGGGAGCTGGTCGTCGAACTCCTCCTTCGCCTTTTAATTCAGCCCTCATTTTATCGAAAACTCGATTATGGTGACCCGATTTATTCAGTGGCCTTTCTGCTGCTCTCTCTAGCCTTAACCCCATCCATCACCCGGATTATGTTTATGCCTTGGGGGCTTTTCGCTCTTTCCCTGTTGAGAGCCCCTATGCAGAAGCGAATGTTCCATCCTTGTCTGATCACTGTGATGCCCATTGCCTTCGTACTATGTACGCTCTCCGATCTCCACAATCCCTTTCCCTTTATAGAATGGTCACTGATATTAGTGAACATTCTTTATTTGTTTGCTGCCCCTTTGCTCCGTCCCTTCTCTCTTCGCCTACATTCGCTCGTCTTCCCTTGTTTCCACCTTTATATGTTCATGTAGATCTCGCTTTTCCCTACCCCTGGGAAGTTCCAGCTGTTCGGGTTGTTCTTCTCACTCCCTTGCTCGAAAACCCCAAATGCCCACGGTGACTTCCCGCTCTCTTTTTCTTGACCACTTCCTCATTCTCATGCCATCGCAGTGTACATAGATGGCTCTAAGTCTTCAGACGGCGTCGGATTCGCAGCAGTGTTTCCGGACAGCGTCGTGCGGGGGCATTTTCTTTTGTTCAGCTAGCATTTTTACTGCTGAACTGTATGCCATTCTTGCAGCACTTATTCGTATCGCATCTCCAATATGGTCTCCCATACATCTTTGAATTCAGAAACACTTGAAGGCCATTTCAGAATATATTTTCAGACTAAAAACCTTTAATGGACACTGATTCACTTCCTGTTCCTTCTCTTCCCCCTCTCCCTCTTCACAAAACCCATTCTTCGCAACGCTCCATTCCTTCGCTACTTGAATTTTTCCAATGCCACCACACGTTGGCTTTTCTAACCCCTCTAGTCCGTGGTGCCTTTACCTACAGATTCCTGGGATTTTCTTCATCGCCAATCATGGCCCATTTACAGTGGAATATCCGCGGCCCCGGGTAAATTTGGGGGGAGCTTCAGATGTTGCTTTCCAGGTTTTCCCCCCCGTTGGTGCTTGCTTTCAAGAACCAAAATTACATCGGCTGTTTTCCAACCTATCTCAGGCTTAATTTATTGTATTCTTCGGATCCTTTCTCAGTGG
>NW_026505723.1:0-16253 GCF_026875155.1 Cherax quadricarinatus
TTTTTGGAGCGTGGGAAAAGGGTGGGGATTCAAGGGATTTGTTAAAGAGTGTGCAATTTTTGGTATGGGACTTGACATTTTTTTGTATATAAAGGTGGTAAGTTTTTAATCTCCTCCTTTTTTTTATCTTTTGAAAAAAAGGGAGGGACTTCGTAGGGGTTTTAGTCGGCTAGGAACAGGGTTTTTCGGGATTGCCAGGAGGTAGTCTTTTGGTGGGTACTGACTTGTTTTTATTGGGCAAGGTTTTTCCTATAGTGGAAAAAATCAGGGTCTTTGCTGTTTCTGTTGGGGGGAGTTGGGGTTCATCTGATTTTGCAATTTTATTTCGCTATTTCGTGTATCTTTTTGCCCCCAAATTTTTCTGATAGGGTCCCTCTTTTTTTTCCCTCGTTTGGATAATTTTTGTTCTCAAATACTTTTTTTTCCCTTTTTAACGGCGGTTGGGTTGACGATAACGTTTGTTTGGTCCCTGTTATTAAACCCTTTTCTTACTGTTTTTCATATCGGTTTTTTTGAATTTATGGATTAATGCTGGGTGTTACCAGGAGTTAGCTCTTAGCGTCATTTTTTATTTTTTTAGGGCAGGCTTGTTAAAGGTAAGGGGACCCCGCAAACGATGGCACACATAGCGATTAATCCGCTACCGCTTGTTTTAAAATCGCAAAAATTTTGCCTCACTTTTCCGCTTAAAAACCCCTTACCCGATTTTCGTCCAACGCGTCCAAATGGCGCCTGACCACGCTCACATGTTCCCCTGCATTGTTTACCAGCCCCCCCCCGGGGTTAACATCCAAGCATACAAAGGGGAATTTTTCGTATTTTACGTTTTTTCGGGCTTTTTTCTGGAAAAAAAATGACCTTGGGCCCCAAGAAAGTTTCTATGCCAACCCTACAGCAATGGGGGTGAGAATACAAGAGAAAAAGAAAAAGACTTTGAAAATATAAGGGGAGTGCATGTCTCCGAGCGGGCCAGTTTGATAATAAACCCCAATCAACCATCGTACTTTGGGGGTACACTGCGCTGCTGCGACCACTGTCAGCTGCTCTGCACTTAGCTCTGCTGCTGCTTACACCGTTGTTGGTGTGGCTTTTTGAAAACCAAGAAACAATTAACCCCAAGGATTTGCCACCCGGGGAAACCCAAAAAAGTCATTCTGAAGACTGCCCTAATTTTATTCCATTGGGCCCTTTAAATCTTGTCCCCCGGGATGAAACCCACACAATCCAAACACCCGGGTGAACAGGAAAAATGCCGGAACTAGTGCTCATATTGGGTAAAATTTTAAACCCAGCAAAGTTGGTTTGAGAGTTTTTAAAATCGTATGGCATACACAGTGTGATAAGGCCTGTTCTGGAAGAAAAGCCAAAAGACCTACAGTACTCGGGAGGAAAAGGCACTCCCAACACAGTCTCATCAGCTTGCTGCATCTTCAATAAAGGGTAATGTCTTTATTCTTTTTTAGTAGACTAGTACAATGCACAATATATACTGTGCTTACTACCTACATTGATGTACCCTTCCTTTGTGTGTGGGAAAATGTAAATTTCATGTGGAAAATTTTTTTTTTCAATTTTTTGGTTCTTGAAAGGGTTTAATTTGATTTCCTTTATTTCTTGGGGGGAAAATTCATTCGCAACCATTATTTCGCATAACAATTACCCCCTTGCAGGGTTTAAAATCTTTAAAACCGGGGGGCCCCCACTGTATTGGGTTTTTTTTAAAAATTAAAAACTTCGTAAAATATCTGATAGATTTCTGCTCATGGTGCCACAATTTTTTGTACTGCTTTTGTAAAGTTTTTAATGGCTGCTTCATTGTGAATCTAAAGGGTTTACTTAGTGGGTTTTTGGGGGTTTTTTTCCCAAAGATTGTTATGGGGAAAGTAGGGTAGGGGTCTGGGGTTTTATCTGAAATTTAAAGCCTATTTTAAGGGGGATATGGTGTTGGCCAATGTGGTCAATGGGGAAACACAGTCTCCGAAATATATTCAGCGGGGAATTCTATTTTTTTAATCAGAAAAACGCTAAAACCAAAAAAAAGGGACGCACTCAGGTTTGATTTAAAAAACCAAACCCAAGAAAAAATAAAGGTCCGGGCAAAAGCCCTCATTGACATAAAGGGTATTATGGGGTTCAACGGGGAAAAAATATTTTAAAAGCATTCCAAGGGTTTAAAGTTACTTTGGGGAAAGCTCAACCTATTACTCATTCAGTGAAAAAGTTTGGGAGCTTGTTTCCTTTGTCCACTAAATGAGACAACACACACCTATTCTACTCTCTTTTAATTTTATGACCTAGGCTTCTTTTTTGAACAACAAATTTTTAAAATGACAATTAACAGTATAAGGCCAAAAACAACCCATTAACAAAAAAATTTTAAATAAACAAAATCAGGTTAAATTTTTAAGACCAAACATATCACACCATTTATAACACTTCCATTCATGCAAAACTCACTGATAAATCCATATTTTCGTGAATAAAAACCTCGAATCTGAACTTCCCAAGGGGTCTAACCGCCCTTCTTCGCGGCAAGGTTTATCCCCCCCAACATTGTTCACGTTCCTCTCGTGCCCGGATGAGCACTCCTCCTCGCTCAATCCTACAAAAAAGATTTTTTTTACAAAAAAAAAAAAAATTTATTGCAAAAAATAATTATTTTTTAAAATAAAAAATCATCAGCGTTTCCAACAAGGTGCCCCAAAGGAAAGGGAAAAAATTCATTAAATTACTCAATCTCTTGCTTCTTACCAATGAAATGAATGTCACAATTCCAACAAGCCACTGAAATAAAACATCTCCCCCAATGCAGGCATGTACTTCCTACCTCTAAACTAATCCCCAGATAGGGTCCCCAACCTGTGGCCCCCAAAAGGAAATGATTTGCCTTAAACATGAATTATAATTCACTTTTATGTTTTTTTCTACCTGCACATATAAACAAAACCTTTTGGCCCCCATAACATCAAACCCACCCAAATGTAGCCCACTTGTGTAGAAGATGAAGCCCACTCCTAGTATGATGAGAAATATTTCAATTGATCTTCAATTTTAAATAATTCATATGTTTTAAAACAAAGAATAAAAAAAATATTATTAAAGCCTTACAAAAAAACTTTGAAAAACGAAAAATACACTTAAAATTTATGAAAGCCTCAATGAACAACCAATTTTAATGATAACTGAATATTTTCAACACAAAAAATACAAATAAGTCGGGTTTTGATACAAAGAATTTTAAAAGGGGTTTAAGAAATGACAGTAACTGTGAAAGAGAGGCACAAAGAATTTAAAAAGGGAAAAGGGAATTTGGATGAATTTGTTTTACATCGAAGCACGTGATGAGCAATACCAGAAAAGAGTAAGATTGTTTGGTGCATTCTAATCGGGAAAAAGGCATATGATAGGGTGAATAGAAACGATAGAGCGGGTGTTGCAAATTTATGAATAGGGGTGATTGTTAACCCTTTGAGGGTCGACACCCTCTCAGAAACTCTTTTCTAAAAGGTGGGCCAAAAATTAAAAAAAAAAAAAAAAAATTTTTTTTTATAAAAAAAATATTTTTTTTTTTCTAAACATTATAGGCTAAAAAAAAAAAATTTTACTTCAATCCCTTACTGAATAGGGAGGCATGAATTTTTCCAAAATTTTGAAAAACATCTGGAAAACCCGACTGCCGTCCCCCCCCGTTATTTTCTTTTTACTTTTTTATGTACTATTTTAAATTATTTTTAAATTTTTCTTTTTCTGATAACTTTTTGGCCTCGGGCCCCAACATGATCATTTTTTGCAAGTTTTTTTTTTTCAAACAAACCAATAAGGCCTAAACATGTTGCATTATTTGTTTATAGAAAATTTTCCCAAAAACAAACGATATAAAATGTTGTTAATTACTATTTTCTATATTTTTAATACCATATACAGTCACGGGAATGTTTCTAAATTCTGCACCGGGGAAATCTTTAAAACATGGTGTATGCAGTGGTGTTTTGCACCCTCACACTAAAACGATGTCTCTGCTTGTTGTGGGGGGTTTTTGCATGTCACAGACGTAACACCTTTTTCTGGCCTTTTTCTTGAAAGCATACGGGCATTTTCCCAAATGATCACCATCTTCAACAGCTAGTTGTTGATAATTTGGTGGGCGGTAAATTGCAGTGCTTTTCCCGGGTATTTGAATACTTATGTCTGAGACAAAAAGAAATTTCGCTGTACTGTTTTTTGTTTCGGGCCCCAATTTATACATATTATAAAAATGAGCAGGGAAATACCGAAAGGGAAAAAAGAGTTTGATTACCATTTATAACTTTTCGAACACAATCAGCAAACCCAATCTGCATGTCACATTTGTCCGCTGAACGCATGTTAAGTGTAATCAATCCAGCGCGGGTTTTAAAAGGGGGTTCATTACTCTCCTATCTGCCTGCCTTGTCTGCCATTTCTTTAGGTGAACTGAGACAGCAGTGTACACTCTTTTTCATGCCACGAAATGCCATGATGTCATGGCAGCAACCCCTTTCACCTCCCCTCAGGGTGCCAGCGTCAAACCTGGGCATATGTTTCCGATTTGCACGCACTGTCCACACACATCTGTCATGTTCATTTCACAAAAAATCATGAGGAGGGCTTGTGTACCATTTTATCTGAAATAAAATGCCCCTTCCCCAGGTAGGGTTCATCTTTTTTCTAACCACATCACCTGAATGCCCAAAAACTTCCTGGTATTTTGAAATGAAATAATTTCCAGTGACACAATAATCCAATCCCAAACCCACTGTAAAAAACAAAAAACCAAACACTTTATCCCAAAAGCTTTCCTCTTGCTTGGTAGGCGTTTAAAAAGAGCTTCCTTTTGAACAAATCAAAGACCGTCAATTAAAAGTTTCCTAAAGGGGATAAAAATGTTCTGAATTTCTCTTTCGATAACAAACACATTCCTAACTTATTAAAACCCGTCATTCTGTCAGGCCGGTTTTTTTCTGAAAGTGAACATACTAACTTAGCACAAATCGATTCACGGGCATTATATCACAAAACCGGGGGTTGAAATCGGGCGGTCTGTTGCCGTAGATTTCATTTTGTGCTTATAAAACATGGGGCATAAGCTTATTTGGCAAAAAAAAAGAACCTCACCACAGTTGCCCCCTTTCCCACGGGTTAGACGTGATTTTTGGGAAAAAAATGTGTTTGCCATGGGGGACTCTTTTAATTTTTGCTTTCCATGACAATCTTTCCATGGGGGGTTCGTCAAAGAATAACTTGAAACTTCCATTTCAGGGGCATTTTTCCCAAGGACAAAAAGGCGTATTCCACTTTGCTGCACAAACGGGTGGGCATTTGGGAAAACAAAATTGACAGCTCCTCCCCCAATCCCAGGTGCGGTCGCGGGGGTACTGGAAAATGACAGGGGTTTTTTTTTGGGGATTTGGTTGTGGAGGTTGGTGTGGTGGTGGGTGGGGATGGGGGCCTTTTTGAGATCAGCTGAGGCGCCGTGGGTAGCAGCGGGGTGGCAGCATGCCCACTGCTGGTGCCTCACCCACACCACTCCCCACCACATTTTCCCACCCCAAATTGCAACAGTACATCTCATTTTCACTGTCTGTTCCTGTTGTAAGCCAGGGAAAATTTTCCCGAATGCACTCCTTCCCCTTTGAATAGCATAGGCACACCCCAAGCGCATATATCGTCGTATATACTGACGCTTCACCCGGGGAAATTTCATTTTCCTTCACTACTGGTCATTTGAAGAGCTTTATTCATATTCACTATCACTATCATCACACATGCTCTCCTGAGCTGGATTTGGGAAAAATAGAATTTTTCCTCTTTTTCGGGTACAACGAACGTGAACAAAGGGCCCGCCCCAAGGTGGAAAGGGCGGGGGTCTCTGGGTTTCCCACTATTACCGATAAGATCATTATTTCGGTCAAAACCTCACCAAAAACCTTGAAACTCATCTTCCGGGCCTTCCATCTTTTTTAGAAAGTCACTGGGAACAAAATGCCCAATTCGCCAAGGAGTGAGGGTTTCTTACCGCGGGGCTTTGGGACATTGTTTTACTAAGATGGCTTCCCACAATGCACCACGGGTCCCAGATTTTTTTCTACCCGCACACCGCCCCCACACAGACCCATTCTCCACACTACCTACCAGCCTTTTTCCCCCGGGAGATTTGACGCCAAAAATTTTTATGCGTACTATACTCAAAAACCCCTGGCTAACCAACATACCCCCGAAACCCTCAAAGGGTTAAAAGCATCGGGGGAGAGGGGCTGAGGTTTTAACCTGGAAGGCAAACCCATAGTCATACAGAATTGGAGAAAGGGGAGGAAATAGGTTAAAACCCAAGGGAAGGGGAGCACCCCCTGAATAAAGGAACCTTCCTTAGGGGTCAAGTTAAAGTAGTAGAAGAAAGGGGCGGGAAAATTTTTTCCAAAACATGGGCTTCACTTACAAAAGGATGGTGCTATCAAAAAGGTTACTGTATTATAAAAGGGGTTTTTATAAGAAGTGAATCCGTTTAGGAAAAATGCGGTTTTAAGATTACAACATATAAAGGGGGATTGTCACAGTTCTTTTGCTGATGAAAAATATTTTTAGGAGACTGGAAAAGAATAAAGAACTGTGGGGGAGTCGGGAAGGGTGTATATTTTTTTTTGTGGAGAAGTGCAAAACCTTAAGGGTCTAGATATCTAAAGGGTGTGAAAAGAAAGAAGTTCAAAAGACAAAGCAGGGTAAAGTGATAAAGCAAAAAGGCGTGAAAAACAATAGGGTTTGAAGGGATAGAGAAAAAGGGAAGGGATCAGATAGGTTTTTTGGGAGGGGTTTTTTTTACAGATGATCTATAAAAGATAGGGAATCAATTTAAAAAAAAGTTACAAATCTGTTTTGATCACAGTGAAGTGAATCATATAATCTGAATAAAGGTTTAGTACTGGGTAATATGTGAACTTACGTTTGCCCTTGGGACACAGTCACGGGGAGAAGTTTGGGATTTTTCAGATCCCTTGAGCATTTTCCTTGTGGACAGACGGGTTTAAATAAGTACACTGTGCTGGGAATGACTGACTTATTTTGGGTATTTTTAGCCAATCTAATTTGGGTGTATTGAACACATATTTTTGCTATTCGGTGTGGAAAACTGCATACTTATAAAAGGGGACTAAATTTTTGGGTTCGATTAAAATCTATTTTCAGATTTAAAGGACACTGTCTCTGATGTCTTTTTTGAGTTTACCTATATATGTTGTGGACTTAGTCTTTGTTAGAGGGCATCGCCACTAGCATGGTGACCCTAGGAAATACACAATGAGCTGCATACTTTGAATTTGGGAATCTTAGTGATGGACTTATATTTATCAATTTGACATGTTTTGGCTATTTTCAATCTTTTTTTTCAGTAAAAGTAAGTCATTTTACACTTTTACCAAATCCCTAGACTGATGAACAACGTTTTTCAGTTTGAAACTGTGAAACTTTTTGCATACAATAGGCCCTGTTTTTGGAAGCAGAGGCAAGCATGCCCAGGGGAAAGGCAAAAGAAGTTTTTTGAATAGCGGGGGCGGGGCCCATCCAGCAGGCACAGTTAAACGAAAAAAGGAAAATTTTGGAGAAAAAGGGGAAAGAGATGTTTTTCACTTTTTATGTGTATCTGGGGAAAGAAGTTGCAGTCTCAAGTTCTGGGTGGAAGGACAGTGCTTGCCCTGAGAATGTAGGGAATTGCAAATTTTACAAAAAATTTAAAGTTTTGTCCATGCATGCCCTGATGAAGTTAAGAAATGAGTGCGGGAAAAATGTATTTTTTCTTCTCTGGGTCACCCTGTAAAGGTGGGAAATAGTGAATAAAAATAAAAAAAAAAATTTTTATGTTATAAAATTTTTAAAATCTTGACGGGAAAAAGATATGAAGTTCATCATAAACAATGCATCACCAAAAACTACAAATGCAATAGTGAGAAATTATATGCAACACTGTACAATAAAACCCCATAAACATACAGTAAAGGAGGGTGAAATGCTAAAAAATTCACAACATATAAAACACCAAAAATAAAACATCCCTTTTTAATCTCCTCACATTTAAAAAAATTTTCCCAAAATAAACGGGAACAAGTAAAAAAAAACATGCAACAAAAAAATTTCCATCATTACAAAGAAATAAAATTACTATACAATAAAAACAAAAGACACAAAATTCCTTCTTTGGTAACCAAAGGGAAAAGAAGAGACAAAACAAGAACAAAAAAGTTTAAAAAAAAAAAGCAAGAAAAAGACAAGGACTTAGTTGCACCATTTTCCCAAACTTACTTTAAACTAACCAGGGTTACATCAACCTATAAATGGAGACTTCCAAATCAAACTCACACCCATTTTTAAAATTTGCCAATTTTTTTTTGAAGATATTAAAAAAATAATACAAACATGAATACAGTGGAACCTCAAAAACGACGCCCCAAACACAACCAATTATTAAGTGTATTTTGTAAGGTTTTTTAAAAAGGGGTATTTTTGAGATCGAAATAACTAATCTAATTTACTTATTCCTGAGGGAATAAATTATTCGGTAAAGGCACTCAAACACCTTTCTGGACTAAAAATTCGATATTTTGAGGTTCCACTGTATATGAAAAACATAACAAAAAAACTTCCTCTTACCAGTTTGGGTTTTAGGCCCCCCTTCACCCTCCCAAATAAAAATATAAAATTTTACACAAGTACAAATACAAAACTGCTTGACTGTCCAAAAACCTTAAAAAGAAGGAATACCCAATAAAAAGGTTTTATCAATGTCGTTTTAAAATTTTGAACACTACATCACAAACCTAACTCCTCAAATTATAACATACATAAATCCTACCTCAAAAAGCTTGCCACATGGTTATAATCACTTCATCTACTAATCAACATGGGGTATTGCCAGGGAGGGCTTGGAACCCTTTTTCTCCTTTTCATCAATGACCCAAATAAATACTCTCAACACCTTTAACACCTTAGTCTTTTTGACTAATGTTAAAAAAATTTTCAAAGGTTCACGAAATCCATTTTGCACTCTTTAAAACCTTTTAAAAAAGTTCATCAGGGGGCAGGGTTTATTTTCTTTTAATCGGCTACTTTGATAACCATTTCAAGTTTTATTTTTTGTCTCCAACCCCAACCATTAACTCAATAACATGGTCGTGTGAACTAGAAAACATATTTTTTGGGCAAAAAATAAAAAACCCAATATTTTTTGAAAGACCACATATAGGTTTGAGAAAAGCTCAAAAGTTCCACTAAAAAAAGATAAATAATACACATGAACGATGCGGGGGAAAATTCTTGGGGAACACTCCCCTCAATTAATTCCCGCAAACATTAACCATTATTCAAAGTTTGAACCACTTAAGCACACAGACCACACATATTTCTGTGCCTAATGCAATGCAGAACACACTTACAAATAAAACCCTGAAATTTAAAAAATTCCAGAGAGTTTTCAACTGAAACCCCACAAGCAAACACCCGATATAAAACTCTCTTCGATATACCATGTGTAGACTCAAAACCCAAAACCTCCGGCAAATCAAAAAAACCAAAATTTGGAACAACCCATCTGAAGGGTTTCAAAAAAATCTTCCAATAGCTTCAAAAAAAAATTAAAAAATATTTCTTAATCTGATTTTAAAATTTAATATCAACTTTCTACCTCTAACCCAAAACTTTGGGGATGACTTACTTCCCCTGGGGGGTTCTGCTTACTTTTATTAAAAGCTGCAAATTTTTAAATTTAATTACCAATACATTAATATGATGCCACCATTGGGAGTCACTCTCATATAAACTAAAAAGAACTGCAACCCAAGGGAATAAAAAATTTACATATATCACATTACATGCCATCAAGTTCCCAAAAAAATTAAAAAAAAAAACGATATATTCCATCTGATGGACTGAAATTTTTACCCCAACTTTTTGCCTGGAATTTTACAAAAAAAGATTATTGTAATGGGGGTATCCCCCCCCCCCTTCTTGTCAATTTTTCTGGAAAATATTCATACTGGGATTTTCTAAAAACAGCCATGCCTTTTTCCCACTTGTCAAAAGGATTCCTTTTACCTTTTATAGTCCAGGCAGTCAAGGGAGATCCCGAGGATCAAATTAATCCCATACCAACTATGGGTTCTCAAAACCCCGTACAAAACTAAAATAGCAATTACACAAGAATCCCTCAAAAAAAAAAATACAAAAAAAAAATAATACGAGGGGTTTTTTAAACTGCATTTTAGAGACCATCTCTTTTAAAAATACACTAAATCTGGTTAATATTTTCAAGAAAATTTGACCAGAAGAAGAGAGATTTGGGTTACGAGAAAACCACGAGTAAAACCGAAAACCTGTAAAAACAAATAGAAGACTTCTTTAAGCAAGAATACGCTAAATCATGCATGATACCCCCACAATTCTTTTTTTTTCATGAGAACAATAGGGATATGCAAATTATTTTCTAAAGGTCATCAGGCAAAACACAATATAAAATAAATAGTAAGGAAAATTAATGTTAACTCTGGCACTTAAAACCCTTAATAACACCAATACTAGTTATTCAAGATTTCAAAAAAGGAACTTCCCTTTGTGCTGTATTCTATTAAGGAAACATATTTAAAAACAAATTCTAACTTTGGAGTTACTTTAAACAATTTAGGGGTAAAATTCAGGGAAACTTTAGGGAATTGAAATAATGCCTTACCGAATAAAAATGAAATTCGAAGGGATGGCACTTCAATAATTAACCCTATAATTACTTTGGGTAAACAAACTAAGGACGTTTTGTTCATTTTGTGAACTGAAGACATTGTGGGAAACCCAAAGAGAGAAAAAAATTTCACTGTGGCAGACTTTATCAATCATGATTTGATAAAGGTTTTACAGTGCAAAAAATTGCCCCAAAAAAACATTTCTGCCATGCACTTTTCTTCGCATTACTGGCAGTACTCAGAATCCAAGGACGCTTTATTACAAAAATAAACAAGTGCAATCGATTTTTTCTCTGATCACTTTTACAAATTTTTTGAAAAATTATTATTTACAGTAATGGACAATGCTTTTTTAGGTAAATGTTAGAGCTTAAAAAATATATATCCAATAGTCTTTTTTCCAAAAAAAATAATTTTTATTTCCCAAAGCAACCATTTTAGGGGTGTTAATAAACACAAATAAGTTTATGGCATATTACTGAAAGATATTTCATCCCCACGACTTATTAATTTCATAACGATTGAACTGAAGAACTGAAAGTCCCGGTGGGGGAAAACTCTTCTCAATAAAAGACACAAATTACAAGCTTAAAACCACCCCTTTATACACTTTTAGGGATTCCCAACGAATCCAAATAAGGATGCCACACAAGTCTACACATGTATAAAAAAGATAAAACACCACTCCAAAGACCTGGTAGGAAACATGTAATTATTTCATGAAGGTTTATGAATTTAAGTATTTTTTCATACTAAAGCGCAAATTTAGATGATAAAATTGTAAAAAAAAAATTAATAAGGTGCCAGTTTTGACTTCATTATTACAAAAACACCATAACCATATCTACATCACTTTCCTTTTGGGCCCAAAGGGCCCAAACTGATAATTAGCTTTCCCCAAACCTAAATTTAAAAAATATACAGTGGGCCCCCGTTTAGCCCGGGGGGAAATTCCAAATTTAAAAACTACACTTTTTCGGGGAAAATTTTCCCCGGATTTCATGGGCCCGCTCGGGAAAAAGATGGTTTTTAGACGCTCCACCCAGTCGCCGGATGCGTAAACCCCTCACGTATCAGCATCCTCTTTCTCTCTCTCGTCCATAAGGAGTACTCCCGGCCCTTTATCCACGTTTTTGTGCTTGTTTATTTACTGTAAATAAACCACCATGGGGGCCAAAAAAAAGTTTAGAGTGCCCGCCCCTTTGGGAAAGAAGGCGAGAAACACATAGAATTCAAGAATTAAAAGCAAAAAAGAAAGTGGAGTACTGTGGGGGGGCTCGCCAGGTTATGGTAAAATTTACATCAAAAATCGTTCCACCTGATGAAAAAGCAAAATCAAGGAAGCTGATGTTGCGAAAGGTGCAAATATTTTTAAAGAAACGAGGTCCAAACAATCGAGGATGTGGAAAGTTGTTGGTGTGGGGTCAATGAGAAAAAATTTTGAGAGATAGTGATTCGGAGGGGATAATTTTGAGAAGCAAGGCATTGCATGTGGATCTCGTAAAAAAATGCTGGAACGAGTTTTTCTGTTGGGGAACTTAAGGCCACAAAGGGCTGGGTTTAAAAATTCAAGCGAAGTGGAAAAACACATGTGGGGAAGGACGGCGAGACGCAAGTTCGACAAACGTCTCCCAAAGCATTTCATTTATGAATTCAAAGGGGTAAATAGACTGAAGGGTTCCTCCCCCAACAAGGTTTTACAAAACAGGGGCCCCTTTTTAAGAAAAAAGCCAAAAAGGGAATCATCATAAGGAGAAAAAACTGCCAGGGCACAAGCCATGAAAGGGTAGGTTTTCTCTCTTGTTCGTAAACGCTAGTGGGGATTTCAAAAAGAAGCCTTTATTGGGGTTTTCACTCTGAAAAATTCCCGAGTGTTCAAGAAAAAAATGTCATCAAAGATAAAAATGTGTGTGATGTGGAAAGCTAATAAGGCATGGGTCACGAGGCTTTTTTCTTGCTGGCCAGAAGGTTTTCCCGGTGTGAAGAAATACCGCCTGGAAAAAAATTGCCACTTAAGTCCCCTGTAATGGACAAAACTTCTGCTCATCCTCCAGACTTGGAGGGCTATTGTTTAGGAGTTAATTTCATCCATAAAGTTCTTGCACCTAATACCCCTCCTCTATCCAGCCCCTGGACCAGCAGGGGCATTTCAAAATTCAAAAAACTGTACACCAAAGCAATATCAAAGGGGCTTTGAAGTGACCTCGGAACTGAACTGACCTAAGAAGGTTTTTGGAGGATCACTTTGGTATCTTTAATTGCATAACCTTATGATAAGGCTTTGGGAGGGGGTGGGGTTCCCAAAATTTTAACTCTGCTTTTAGAAAATTGTGGCCAAATTTTCCAAGAGAAGATTTTGAAAGGCTTAGGGTGACCCTGACAACCCTAGCCTATTGGAATTTTTTGTGGGATTGGGAAGTCCATGGGTTGGATCGATAGCCATTTGGGAAGAAATTGGGGAGGACCACAGGGGAAAGCTAACACTGAAGACCAACACCTTTAACTGGGAAAAGAATAGACGCAGCTGGAAATTTGCTCAGAGGAGGGAAGAGAGGGGGATAAGTCCTTCTTCATGATTAAGATTTTGTGCAAATGGAGAGAGGTGCAAATTTTTTGCGGAAATTTCACCCTAACAAAAAGTTCAAACCATATCGCAACTTCAATGACAATGTCTTGTCCCCTTTAGGCAAATCTTACAAACGCCAAAACAACCTCTCTGGGCGGATTTTTTTTGTAACAGGGTACGTGACTCCAAGCTATCCTAGGGCAGTAAAAAAAAAGAAGGGAATAATCCCAGAAGGGGTTTGAACCTTAACTCCTTTTGGGGGGGGATTCTCCTTCCCAAAGAATAAATCCCTCCCCCCTCCCCACCTTCTTCCCAAAGCCAACAAATCTTCAATAAGGATCTAATTTTCATTTTTTCATTAAATTTTTTGCTTTATATTTATTTTCCCCATTGTTTTTTTTTTTATCAAAAAAGTAATTTTTAAAAAAAATATTTTTTTTAATATTTTTTTGGGGTCTGGAAAAGGAGAATTGGATTTACATTTTTCTTTTGGGGAAAAATTTAAATTTCTTCGGTTTTTGCCATTTGGATTTAGGGAACCTTCTGAATGTATCAAAATTACAAAAAACCGGGGGGTCTATAATTTTTTTATAGATTTTTACAAAACATTCAAAATCTCAATAAAAACTGAATATACAATATTTTAAACTGCTTCAGCTAAAATGCAATATAGTGCAAACGTAATTCAAATAGAAATGGAGCTTTTCCCATAAAAACCCCCTATGGGGAAAAAATTCGGGGACAACACCTTCATGTATGGTATCTCCAGCTAAGGAATCAAGCAAAACAATCATAGCAACACGGGGGCAGTCCACAATTTAAACTCTGAAATTTCATAAAACAAGGGTTAAAAAAAAAAAATTCAAAAGGAAGGGATTAAAAATAAAAACTTTAAGTATTATTTCAATAAGCCCTTTAAAAAAAAATCAACCAAATGGAAAGAGATTAAAAAAGGATTACCCATAAACCGGGAGTCTGGGGTTTAGCATCTTCCGAAGCCTGATTTCTGCGACATAGGGAAGGGCAAAATTTTTGTACCATTTTTAGGGATGTATTAATCTTAATTCCCTTTTTTGGGGAAGCTTTCATGGTTTTTAACTGCATAACAAATGATTTACAATTTGCACACAAAAATTAACACATCAAAAAAAAAAAAAATTTTGAATCAAGAACATCATCTCAAAAAAGTTACTGCAACCTTTGATGGGCTGTATTTTCCTTGCAAAACAGCACACAAGGTTACAGATAACCACAATGAATATTAATATTACTGATGATGGGGAATTTATATTTAAGAGATCTATATTAAGCAAATTTCCCCTTGCTTTATGCAGTTCCATTTTTTTAAATTTGCTGTAAAGAGATGTCCAGCTGTAATCCTAATTCCATACGAGCGAACCACTGCTTGTATGCAATCACATGTTGTTCGCAAAAAAAGAATTGAAAAATTTTTATTATACAAATTTAAAAATGATAAAAGACTGAGCACTATGGGGCCAGGAACAATTCAACTGCACAAATCGGGGGGACTTAATATATTTACGGGAAATGTTTAAAATTAAGTCTTTCCAATTTAAAATGGAGGCAATCAGGTTTGATCCGATCCAAATTTCCCTTTGGGTCAAAAGCAAGGAACAGACACCCTTAACACCTTAATAAAAGGATGAAAATGGGAGGAGAGGGGGGGAGAGTGGAAGAGAGGGAGGGTGGGAAAAGAGAGAGAAAGAGAGGAGAGAGAGAGAAGAGGAGAAGGGGAAGAGAAGAAGAGAGAGGAAAAGAGAGAGAAGAGAGAGAGAGAGCAGACAACGAGAGAGAGACAGACAACAGAGAGAGGAGAACAGAAAGAGAAGAGACAGACAGAGACAAAGGGCAAACAAGACAGAGAGAACAGAGCAAGACAAAAGAGAGAGACGAGACAGAGACAGAGACAGAGAGACAGAGACAGAGAGACAGACAGACAAGACAGAAAGCAGAGACAGATAGAACAGAGACGAGCGACAGGAGACTGGGAGAGAGCAGAGACACAGAGAGTGGAAATGAAAAAGAATGATTTAACCCCCCTATTTTACTCACCTATGGTGGTTGAAGGGGCGAGTACGCTCCGGGGCCCGCCTCTTCACTGGGCGCTCCCAGCACTCTTTCCCACACCTGACTTTATCATACCTCTCTTATTATTTTGGGTCCTGCCTCCCCTACATCACCCCCCAGACAAACCCCCTCCTGACACTCTGTGACGAAGGGGATACTTCCTAACATCCCCTCATTCATCTTTAGTCTTCAACTTCCAACGTGACCCCCCCCCCCCCCCGTTGCTGGCTGTGTTACTCACCTATTTTTTACCACCATTTGGGTTGCAGGGGTCGATCTTAGCTCCTGGCCCCCGCCTCTTCACCCTTGCTACTGGGGGCCCCTCTCCCCGCTCCATAGCTTTATCAAACCCGCTTAAAAAATGGTATGTTCCTCCTCCACTACTCATTTTCAGGGTATTCCCCTGCCTTACAACTCTATGACTGAAGAAATACTTTCCTAAAATCTCTCTGACTCATTTGTGTCTTTAACTTCCAATTGGCCTCTTGTTTTGTTCCCCTCCCCGGAACTCCTGTCTTTGTCCACCCTTTTCTATTCCACCCCGGGATTTTTAAAGTCGTTATCATGTCTCCCCTGACCCTCCTGTCCCCCCCAGTTTGTCAGGCCGATTTTTCCCTAATCTTTCTTTTATAGGAATTCCCCTTAGCCTGGGGAAATAACCTTGTCGCAAACCTTTGTACTTTCTCTAGTTTCTTGACGGCTTTATCAAGTGGGGTTTCCCAAAAAAAGGCGGGTACTCCCTAGGGGGCCGACAAACATGGTGTACAGTGTCTTTTAACGTTCCTTACAAGGTACGAATGCTTCTCAGTTTGCCAGCGCCCTATGCGCAGAGTTTTCTGTTGATGGTGCTTCCGAGACATGCTCGG
>NW_026505724.1:0-82857 GCF_026875155.1 Cherax quadricarinatus
GGGTTCCATACCGGTGCTGGATACTCATACGGTCTCTTTTGTCCTTCCCCAGGCTTCATAGCTTTGCACTTGCTGGGATTAAACGCCTGGAGCCATTTGTCGGACCAGGCTTTTAGCCTGTCCAGATTCCCTTGTATTCTCCTCATTTGTTTCACATTATCTGCAAACAAGGGACACCTCTTACTCAGTCCCTTTCATTATGTCACTCACATATACAAGAAACAGGACAGGACCCAGGAATGAACTTTGTGGAACGCTACACGACACGTGCACCCACTCTGACACCTCTTCTCGTATGGACACGCGTTGTTTCCTTCATGTTAGGTATTTCCTGATCCATTGCAGTACTTTCCCTCCTCTTCCTACCTGCTCGTCTAGCTTTTCATCTTCAGTGGTACTGTGTCGAAAGCCTTTTTACAGTTCAAGAAGATGCAGTCTACCCATCCCACTCGCTCCTGTCTTACCTCCGTTACCTTGTCATAAAACTCCAATAGGTTTGTGATACAGGATTTTCCTTCTCTTAGTCCATTCCTTTTTAGGAGCTTCACAATCTTTTCTTGTGGTGTGGTGTGTGTGTGTGTGTGTGTGTGTGTGTGTGTGTGGTGTGTGTGTGTGTGGTGTTGTGGTGGTTGTTTCTCTGCTTGTTCCTGCCTGTATGTACATTATAAACATTATCAGGTATCAACTAATTATATCTTTACCTACAGATATCGTCAGTTTTTTTTATGTACATAGTTTCCTTGCAGCAACTGAGAATGCTTCACCTGATTGGCGTTAAACATTCATCGCTGATGTATTTTACATTTGAAGTGTTACTGTGCTGATTGGCTGCCACTTTGCATTTTTTTAAACCTCAGAATAACATACCTTATCTCCAGAGAGTTGAACCAGTAACACAAGTCTTTCCCTTAACGTGTTTCTGTGAGAAAAACATTCTTATATTTTTTAATGCTCGTTATTCTTAATCAAGTTAAGTTTTTTTTAATTAGCGTAGGACAACCTATAATTCCATGCATTTATCCTCGCTAAACGAAACTGAAAATAATGGATGAGGAGTCGAGCGTGCAATTCTAAATGAATACAGCGTCAGTTGTTGCATTCTCACTCGTCTGTAATTGTGTTATCTGTAGTAAACTCCAAGTTATGTTTGACACAACACAATTCCTTCGGTGATCTTAGGTGAAGCCAAAAGAGCAGAAACTATTTATATTACTCCTGTTTAATTTTTCTGTAACACCGCATCAAAACCTTAAAATTTGAGTAGGAGCAACGTGGTGTTGAGTGCGATCTTAACGACAAGTCTTAATGAAATGGCTCTGCCATGTTAATAGCAATTTAACGAGAGAATGACACATCTGAGGGACATAAACATTAAACTGGCATCTGTGAGATGCGCTGCCATCCACTGCTTCCCCACAGAGGTGTGATCCATGAGTTTGTTTTCCCTCAAAAGTCAGTCTAGTCCATGGTGGTACATGGTGCCATAACCGATGAAAATATCGGCACGAAGTGCGCATTATAATTTTAATAAATTCTATCTGCACCTCATAATTTTACCTACATGCATAATTTTACCGAATGCATAAATATATTTACTGTCATATTTTGATTTTTAATCAATGTTAAAGCCATTCGTCTGTATTTAACATTTAGAAGAGTTGCCTGCCATATGATGTCTTGATGCTGGTGAAAAACTCTTGATGCAAGGAACTGGAGTTATCTTTCTCTTCAATATTTTTACTTCCCATTACCTAGCTGCTGTACGACACAGGTCTAGGAGGCGGGACCAGGAGCTGAGACTCGGCTCTTACAAATACAATTCCATGACTACACAGCCACACACACTGCTTTATTATCTAACCAAAATCGCAACTTACATGATCTGGTAGGCCTACTGCAGTTATCCTCAGCATTCTCCACAACTTAGGCCTCCACACTTTCCAAGACTATTACATGTACAGTGTTATTGTGGAGTCTGTGTAGACTCAATAAAAGCAGTATTTAGGGCTCAACGTTGGCTACGGAAAATGTCACAGGGAGAGAATGGAGAATTAAAAACAAGCAAAAGAAACGTAATATATGCAGAAGTTAGGGAAGTAATAAGATGGATAATGAGAACTTTCAAAAGAGAAGATGTCAGTTTAGTGATGGTACTAATCAAATTATTTGTGTCCTCACAATATGAAAAGTATTCCATGATCATAGCTCCTTTCAAGGCAGTATTTATGATATATACTGAGCACTTTCACAGAGTAGGTCACTGAGCACTCTTAGCAGTAAAAAGTTATATATATCTCGCGTATATTAAAAACAAAGATAAAATTGAACAAAAGCTATGAAGATTGTGAACAAGGATAACACCTCTAATACAATGAAATATTATACAAAGTTAAAATAGCTAGCATCAGTTTAAAAACCATCAAATCACTGACGAAAAACCCTTAAAAGTCTGAGATTTAAGTTTTAACAAGATCAAGTTAACTCTGGTGTGCAAGAAGCCAAATTTTGAGTTTCACCTTAATGAGGTCAGTCCCTTGTCGACGACTTAGATCGACTTCAAAGTGACAGTCACTCAGCTAATGATAAAAACATTATGAAGCCGGAAATAAATATGACGTTCTGCCGAAGGCTCTTACTAACTTCCTGCTAGACTGTAGGGCCCACCGGGTCAGCTATTTCTTAAATATATATAAGGACGATGCCCATCAAATCACTGTAGCCATAAGTCTACTACAGAGCAAGCTCGCGGCAGTAGCATTTGATTTGGCATCTTGGGACACCAACAAGGTGTGCTCGGAGCCAACCTAACTATTTTTAAATCTTTTGGATCACAGGGTGGCAGACAGAGTAAATTGGAAATCTGAATACACGGTAAACCGAGCATCAATTAAGCAACCTATAGGGCAAGTGATGCAAGGATTGAGTAGCGTCCAACGATGAATATAGATGATTTTCTAAGTAATTGTGTACTATAAGAATCCTCACCTGCGATCAGAGTAAAATCAACACCACCATCGCTCCCTGATTCACCAGTAAATTCAACACCACCATCGCTCCCTGACCCACCAGTAAAATCACCACCATCGCTCCCTGACCCACCAGTAAAATCAACACCATCGTTCCCTGACCCACCAGTAAAATCAACACCATCGTTCCCTGACCCGCCAGTAAAATCAACACCACCATCGGTCCTTGACCCACAAGTAAAGATCTTTATCCTTTAAGTATGAACAAAATCATTCTCTACAAAATTAGCCAGTCATCACAAGGGCTCGACATTTAGGGGTCACCATCCACTCCCCAAACAGATGAACTCAGGCACCATCAGAGTTGGGCAAAGAGAGAGGCCAACCTCTTTGACCGAAGACGCATCAAGGCTGTAATCCAGGAAATGGCTTAGATTTGAATGATATAGAGCATAGAAAACCTTGTATAACGAGCAAAGAGCTCTCCTCCTTCCCCGCAAAGACAACAGTATAAGGGCCAGGGTCAGCAACAACCACCAGGTACAAGATTGAGCCTGGTTCGGCTCCTTACTATGAACCATGTCCGACAGGAGTCATCACAAGTCGCTTTCACTGAGAGTCTGGGAGAGGGTAGTGACGAACACATTACTTCAGTAAGAACTACTATCACCTTTACTGTTAATATAATTATGAAATAACAATAAACATATTGATAAAAAAATTAATGATTATTTCTTATTACGGGCAAATATAAAAATAAAAAATATAACAATCACTAATATAGCACTACATCCATTCATAAATATCTAAGCAAATGACACCATACTCTGTCATCGTCCTTCTTCTTAGTCTAACCATCTCGGTCACCATCCTTCTCTTAGTCTACCATACTCCACTCACCACCCTTCTCTTAATCTATATAAACCATTCACATTTCTTTATTTTCTCCAGTCTTGTTTGTTATTGGGTATTTTCTTATTTGGCTATACTTCTCTCTCTCACTGTTTCAATAAAATAAATAATATAAAATAAAAAAATAAATAAATTTCCTTCTATTAAACAATAAAATGTTCATACTTTAAACCACTATTTTAAAAGATTTTTCTTTTATATCATGAACTTTACGTAATTCACTCCTGATCATACTTCCTGAGAGGGTACGAGGCTTAAATTGTGACCAATTTGATGCATTTGGCTGATCAAGGGTCCCAAATTTGAGAACTTTCGATGACGCATGTTAAACCGTTCGGTGCCGATGATTTGCTTAATTTAAAATACGGTTTGAATGGAAGTGTATCTACCTGTTACATTGTTTTTTAAGCAACTTTCGGTTTTGGACTTGACGTTTCGTTTCTTTACGAAGTCAGGTGTGGAAAGGTGTAATACACTTGGGGTCTGTCAGTTCTTGTCTGGTCGGCATCGTCATATCATCTCTGTGGTGATGTGCTATAATCTTCTACTATCATTTTATCATAAAGTTAGAGTTGGGCGTCAGAGTGGGTTGGCATTTCCTGGCTTGCCTTGAAAAGTTCATCTAATATTTTATAACGCTGAGGTCTGTTTCCCAGTATGCGGTTTGCAATTAAATATCCATATGAAAAGACATCTGCAGCAATAGGTACTTGGCGCTGTTTGAGGTCTTCCGGGGCGTACCATGGGTGTGGTTTCTGGATCCCCGGTCCAAATAATTCTTTTTCCAGAGAGACAAGTCAAACCGTAATCAATGATGCTCACCTCTGGTGCTTCTGGTGATTCCCTTCCACCACACGTGTCGTTCCCTTTGAGGTCACTGTGAAACGTAACCTGAGTGTGAATTTCTCAGCAATTTATGCCCAATTTCAAGGCCTCTACGCGAAGAAGGTCAAAGGAGTCATTCTGTCATATTATCACAGAGGCGGCGACTGCCTTTGTAAAGACGAGCAGCACTGAGGCAACCGTCTTCATACCATAAAGTAGGGAAGCTCCACACCAGCTCCTTGTAAGGCCTTAAGAATTCGAGCTTCTTTTCCTGTAAACAACTTTGGTAGTTTTAGATTTTCTTTGTTCAAAACGAGCAGGTTTTCCAGTTCCATTTTCACTAGAGCAACTTGCCTCCATAACATCCACACCCAAGCAACTTTTCCTTTCTCGCCACATCTGCAGAATAACTTTTTGATCCCAAAATAGCCAGGAGGCTTACTGTGATATCTAACTGTTTCTAAACTAAAATCAAGTTTGGTATTATCACTCATAAAATATATATTCTAACAAATTCACTAACTTTTTACATGCTTTAGCTATTATCACAATAATATAGTAACTTCGAATTTTTATCTTACATTAGATATTTGTAGTTTGATAAGAGGAGTGATCTTGTTTGATTATATTAGACGAATTGTTAAGACAGAAGTCATAGTGTAGTCTGAAGAAAATCATGAGATAATCTGTTTTGGACTAATACAGGTGAAGATAATGAGGCTAGTGTTGATTGTTTTTTTAACTGAAGATTGAAAGTTAGTGTTGGTAATTGTAGTGAAGATAATGAAGATATGATTGAATTAATAGTGAAGATGAGGATAGTGATGATTTGTTGTAGTGAAAGATAATGAGGATAGTGTTGATTGTTTTTACTGAGAGATGAAGATAGTGTTGGTTATTGTAGTGAGATAATGAAGAATAGTGTGATTATTATTAGTGAAGATGAGGATAGTGAATGATTGTTGTAGTGAAGAAATGAGGATGTGGTTGATTGTTTTACTGAAGATGAAGATAGAGGTTGGTTATTGTTGTGAAGATTAAGTGAGGATAGTGTTGATTTTTTACTGAAGATGAAGATAGTGTTGGTTATTGTAGTGAAGATAATGAGGATAGTGGTTGATTGTTTTACTGAAGTATGAAGATAGTGTAGGGTTATTGTAGTTGAGATCATGAAATAGTGTTGATTATGCACTGATGATGAGGATAGTGTTGATTATTGCACTGATGATGAGGATAGTGTTGATTATTGCACTGATGATGAGGATAGTGATGATTGTTGTAGTGAAGATAATGAAGATAGTGTTGATTATTATAGTGAAGATGGGGATAGTGATGCTTGTTGTAGTGAAGATAATGAAGATAGTGTTGATTGTTATAGTGAAGATGAGGATAGTGATGATTGTAGTGAAGATGAGGATAGTGATGATTGTTGTAGTGAAGATAATGAAGATATGTTGGTTATTGTAGTGAAGATTAATGAAGATAGTGTTGATTATTATAGTGAAGGAATGAGGAATGGATGATTGTTGTAGTGAAGATATGAAGATAGTGTTGATTTGTTTTATAGAGAAGATTGAGGACGTGATGATTGTTTGTAGTGAAGATGAGGATAGTGATGATTGTTGTAGTGAAGATAATGAAGATAGTGTTGGTTATTGTAGTGAAGATAATGAAGATAGTGTTGATTATTATAGTGAAGATGAGGATAGTGATGATTGTTTGTAGTGAAGATAATGAAAGATAGTGGTTGATTAATTTATAGTGAAGATGAGGTAATAGTGATGATTACATAGTAGGAAGATAATAAGATAGTGTTGATATTATAGTGAAGATTGAGGATAGTGATGATTTTGTAGTGAAGATAATGAAGATAGTGTTGAATTATTGTAGTGAAATAATGATGTATTGTGATGATTATTGTAGTGAAATAGATGAAGATAGTGTTTGATTATTATAGAGAAGATAATGAGGATAAGTGATGATTATTGTAGGAAGATAAATGAAGATAATGTTGATTATGTAGTGAAGATAATGAGATAGTGTTTGAATTGTTTTAACTGAAGATGAAATTAGTGTTGGTATTGTAGGAAGATAATGAGAAGATAGTGGTTATTATTATAGTGATGAGGATAGTGATGATGTTGTAAAGTGAAGTAATTGAAGATAGTGTTTGATTATTGTAGTGAAGATAATGCGATAGTGAGATTTTTGAGTGAAGATAATGAGGATAGTGTAGATTGTTTTTACTGAAGATGAAGAATTGTTGGTTTATTGTAGTGCGATAATGAGGATAGTGGAGAATGATTATTTGTAAGTGAATGATAATGAAGATAGTGTTGATTATTGCACTGATGATGAGGATAGTGGTTGATTATTGTAGTGAAGATAATGAAGATAGGTTGATTATTATTTAGTGAAGATAATCTAGATAGAGATGATTATTGTAGTGAAGATAATGAGGATAGTGATGATATGTAGTGAAGATAAATGAGGATAGTGTTGATTATTTTTAGTGAAGAATAATGAGGATAGTGTTGAATTATTTTAGTGAAGATAATGAGATAGTGTTGATTATTTTAGTGAAGAAAATGAGGATAGTGTTGATTATTTATGGAAGATAATAGGTAGTGTTGTTGTATTTTAGTGAAGATAATGAAGATAGTGTTGATTATTTTATGTGAAGATAATGAGATAGGTGATGATCATTGTAGTGAAGAATAATGAGGATAGTGTTGATTATTTTAGTGAAGATAATGGTGAGAGTTTATTATTGAGTAAGATAATGAGATAGTGTTGCTTATTTTAGTGAAGATAATGAGGATAGTGGTTGATTAATTTTAATAAAGAAAATGAGGATAGCGATGATTATTTGAAAGTGAAATAATGAGGATAGTGTTGATTATTTTAGTGAAGATAATGAGGATAGTGTTGATTATTTAAATTGAAAGAATAATGAGGTTTAGTGATTATTATTGTAGAGAAGATGATGAGGATAGTGTTTGATTATATTAAGAAGATAATAGGATAGTGATTATTATTGTAGTGAAGATGATAGGATAGTGTTGATTATTTTTTATAAAGAAGATAATAGGATAGTGATTAATATGTGTAGTGAAGATGATGAGTATAATGTTTGATTATTAAGTGAAGATGCTAAGGATAGTGGTTGATTATTGTAGTGAAGATGATGAGTAATAATGTTGATATTTTCATGAAGAATAATGAGATAGTGTTGATTATTTTAGTGAAGATGATGAGGATAGTGTTGATTATTTTAGTGAAGATAATGAGGATAGTGATGATTATTGTAACGATGTAGTTCATTAGTAATGATTAGAGTACTGATGATTGTGGTAGTGATGATTACAGCAGTGATGAATACAATAGTAATGATTACAATAGTGATGATTTAACAGTAGTGCGATTTCAGAAGTGATGATTGTGTTAGTGGTGTTTACAATAGTGATGATTTCAGTAGTGATGATTTCAGTAGTGATGATTATGGTAGTGATGATTATGGTAGTGATGATTATGGTAGTGATGATTATAATAGTAACGTTTATTGCAGTAGTCATGAATATGGCAGTCATGATTTATGATAGTGAATGATTATGGGTGTTGATGATTATGTACTCATGATTATGATAGTGATGTATTTGTAAGTACAAAGATAATAATAAGATTTCGTTCGGGTTTAGGGATTTTAAATTAAACCCGGAGGGTTAGCCCACCCAGGATAACCCAAGAAAGTCAGTGCGTCATCGAGGACTGTCTAACTTATTTCCATTGAGGTCCTTAATCTTGTCCCCCAGGATGCGACCCACACCAGTCGACTAACACCCAGGTACCTATTTGCTGCTAGGTGAACAGGACAACAGGTGTAAGGAAACGTGTCGAAATGTTTCCACCCGCCGGGAATCGAACCCGGGCCCTCCGTGTGTGAAGCGGGAGCTTTAGCCACCAGGCCACCGGGCCACCGGGCCATGTAGTAGTGATGTTTTATTATGGTAAAGAAATTACAGTTGTGATGATTACAGTAGTCATGATTATGTTAATGATTATACTAGTCATGAATATGGTAGTAATGATTATGGTAGTGATTGTTATAGTAGTCAAGATTAAGGTAGCGATGATTGCATTAGTGATGATTATGGC
This sequence comes from Cherax quadricarinatus, assembly GCF_026875155.1. NCBI lineage: Eukaryota > Metazoa > Arthropoda > Malacostraca > Decapoda > Parastacidae > Cherax > Cherax quadricarinatus. The sequence continues at coordinate 8,859 of NW_026505724.1, forward strand.
AGGATGTTCCAGAGTGATGATTATGTAACTCATGAATTGTGGTTAAACAAGATGTTGTAGTAATGGATTAACGGTAGTGATGAGTATGATAGTGATTACAGTAGTAGATGATTATGGTTTTGGATGTTTTCAGTAGTGATGATTATGATGGTAGCTGATGATTAATATTAATGATGAATGTGATAGTGGATTATTATAATATTTGTTGATTGTGGTTGTGATTATTTTAGTAGTGATATTATGATAGTGAGGATTTACAATAGAGATGATTTCAGTATTATATCCATATGATGAGTTAATAGTAGTGAATAAAGTACTGGTAACCATAGTAATGTTATAGCAGTGATGATTACAGTAGTGTTTTGATTGTGTAGTTATGCAGTAATAGATGATTTTAATAAGTGATGGTTGGGAGAGTGATTAAGGTTTTGAAGATTATACGCCAGACGTAATTATTGATTATAATTATGGTAGTGATTATTACAGTAATAATGATTGCAGTAATAATTATGGCAATGATCATTATAGTTAAGATTACGTAATGATTATTAGTGTCATGATAATTAAATGATCAGTGATTATAGTAGAGGTGATCACCAGTGATGATCTTGCTACTGATTACAGTAGTGATAACATTAATGATAAGGTAGTGAAGAATATGGTAATGGTAGTGATGTTTGATTGATTATGGTAGTGGTGTTTATAATGATCATGGTTGTGATATTCACATTCATCATGGTACTAATGTTTAAATTGATCACTGTAGTGATATTCACATTGATCATGGTAGTGATGTTCACATTGATCATGGTAGTAATAGTCACATTGATCATGGTAGTGATGTTTATATTGATCATGGTAGTGATGTTCACATTGATCATGATAGTGATATTCACATTGATGATGGTAGTGATAATCACATTGATCATGGCAGCGATCTTTACATTGATATTGATAGTGACGTTCACACTGATAATGGTAATAACGTTCACACTGATCATGGTCGTGATATTCACATTGTTATGGGAGTGAGGTTTATATTGATCATGGTAGTGGTGTTCATAGTGATCATGGTAGTGATATTCACATTCATCACGGTACTGATATTTAAATTGATCACTGTAGTGATATTTACATTGACCATGGTAGTGATGTTCACACTGATAACGGTAGTGATGTTCACATTGATCATGGTAGTGAAATTCACATTGAACATGGTAGTGATATTCACATTCATCATGGCACTGATGTTTACATTGATCATGTTAGCGATATTCACATTGATCATGGTAGTGACATTCACATTGATCATGGTAGTGATACATTTATCATGGGAGTGATATTCACATTGATCATGGTAGTGATGTTCACATTGATAATGGTAGTGATATTTACATTGATCATGGTAGTGATGTTCACATTGATAATGGTAGTGATATTCACATTGATCATGGTAGTGATGTTCATATTGAACATAATAATGATATATCTTTATTTACTATGAGTACATGTACAAGGTATAGAGTCCTAGATAGAAGTCCCTTGTTATGCTGAGCATTTCGGGCAAATTACGTCAATTTTGTCCCAGGATCGACCCCAAACCAGTCGACTAAGCACCCAGTGTACCCATTTTTATGATGTGTGAACAGAGACAACTGGTGCAAGGAAACACGTCCGAAGTTTCCACCCCTTCGCCGGGAATCGAACCCGGACCCTCACCGTGTGAATCGATAGCTTTTGCCACAAGGCCATGGGACCAGGTAGTGATGTTTAGTTTGATACTGGTAGTGATATTCACATTGCTCATGGTAGTGATGTTTACATTGATCATTGCAGCCATTTTTTTTATCCATCCATAGCGCACTATCCACAACTATGCCACTATCGACCACTATGCTACTATCCACTATAGCACTATTCCCTAAACCCCCTCCTATGCAATGACTCTCACTATGAACTCTGTCCTCTATCTACGGTTCGATATCAAAGGAACTGAACCTGATGACATTAAGGAAACCTGAACAAGAAAACATGATAGCAGCAAACAAAATTCTTGGGTAGACAGGGATAGACCGAGAGGCGAGACCGTGGTAACATGGAGGGCATAGCTGGAATTGAAACCCCAGATTAAGTTATGAGGGATGCCAGGTAGTAGTTTCTTTCATCTCAGGGGTGATTATGAAAGTGAAGTTGGAATAATCTTGAGGAAGATGTGGAGGAAGCAGGCCCCAATACAAAGTTTACGACAGGTACTACAGTACCCACAAAGGCTTGGGAGTGAACACATCTGAGAACAGGATGATGATAGGTCTGACCACGTCCAGGTATGTAACGGTACACAACGTCACTTATTATTCAGAAACTGTTGTCTATCGATCATTAACATTTCCTCCCTTGAATCCCACATCCTCCGAGATTATTCATGGAAGAAATGGAATGGATTCCAAACACGAGAACCAGCTTCTAAAATTTATTCATAGCAGAGATTTGAGGAGTCAGTGGTTTTCAATTTAGATTACAGGGACAGGATAACAACAGTTTGGAAATGTTTTCTATCTTCACTTAACAGGTTTCCATGAATTGTATTCTGAAGCAGAGAGTAATAAATAAGACATACTGTGAGCCACGTCAGACACTCTTCCCAGCCTGGCAGTAAGAACAAAATGAGCTACCAAAACACACTCATTCTGAATGGTGCCTAACCACTGGAATATAACTCAATGCTAGAATCGCAAAAAAAGAATGTGAACAAAAAATAAAAAAAATACATTTTTAGATAACACTCTCGCCTACAGTCATTGACTGAGTAAATAGTAAGGCATATTGCCACGTTTCTTTTTTTTGTTGATTGAATATATTCCAACAAAAGCAACTATATGACTTAGTGCAATAACTGTTTTTGGTCTCAGAAATAACTGCCTTAAGAACAAAATCTGAAACACTTCACCAACAAAGCTTTGAAAGATTCAAGATTATCACGCTAGGGTAACACACCAATCACCTTCCAAAATGTCAACTTAACAAGGTACGAGTTGCATCACTGACTACAACTCGATACTCAGCAGATGTAATACTAGACAAATGTAATACTTATCTATAAATCAGGCAATAGGCAGTTCTAGCATCAAATTGTATGCCAGTTAAGCCTACCCTTGTGGGAAAATTGTTGGACCAGCCAATAATTCTCTATAGAATGCTGAAGCCAACCTTGGAAAGATATAAATTGGTCAGTAAATCTCAGGCACAGTTTTACAATTGGGGCGTCTTGTTCCATTACTTTTTTCGTTAAGGTATTTGATGAGGTAATCCTGAAATGGATTTATAATTTGCTGGAATATGGAGTTCAGTAAGGTGTTTTTGATAGAGTTCCATACAGGAGATTGTCGAGGAAGACGGAAGAGGAGTGGATTTACTGTCCTTTGTCGAGGCGTGGCTAACAGACAGGTAACAGAGAGTTTGCATAAAATGGGAGAAATCGAGTGGGGACGAGTCCAACAAGGCGTTGTTTTTCCACAGGGTCAGTGTTGGGCCCTTTGTTATTCGACAACATACATAAACGACATAGGTGAGGGAAATTTTAATTGTTTTATATGTACGCGTACAGAGAGATTCAGATTTTTTTTTCCTATGTAGCATAGTTTCCCTTGAACAAACTGAAATGTTTCAACTTGATGGGGTTAAACGATTCAAAGTCCGATGTATTTTTCTCCTAAAGAAACTGGGGTTGAGTAAACTGCAATATCAGGAAAACATTCTTTTTCTCCAAAGAGAAAAGAACATTCTTATATATGTAATTTTAATGTTAATTATTCTTCACCAAGTTTGGCTTGATTTAATTAGGCGTTGGACACCTGTAATTCCATACATTTTGCCCTCGCGTAACGAAATTAAAAAATAATTGATGAGATTTCGAGATTGCATTTCTAAAACCTTTAAACAGTGTCATTTGTTGCATTTTCACTTGCCTGTGATTGGGTTATCTAATAGAGTCATCAACTTATGTTTGACCCAACACAGTTCCTCCGGTGATCTCAGGTGAAACCAAAAGAACAGAAATTATTAAGATTACGCCTGTCTAATTTTTCTGTAGTTTTGCGTTAAAACTTTAAAATTTATGTGGAAGCAATGTGCTGTTGAGTGTGATCTGAAGGACGTAAAGCCGGAAAAAGCAAGTCTTAATGAAATGGTACTTGCATGATAATAGGAGTTTAAAGAGAGAGAATTGGCACTTCTGAGGGAGATTAACTTTGAATTGGCATCTGTGAGATGCGCGGCCATCCACTGCTTCCCCAAGGAGGTGTGATCCAAGAGTTAGTTTTCCCTCAAAAGTCAGTCTAGTCCATGGTTGTACATGCTGCTCATCCACAAGAGGGAGACATGTGATAAATGGTTTAAAACCGACAAGCTGAAGATAGACACTTACACAACATATGGGAATCTTTATTGAAGAAACGTTTCGTCAAACAGTGGCTTCATCAGTCCAACACAAATCAGAAGGGTGTCAGGAGAGGGGGAGTTCGAGGTAATCAGTCCCTCAGCCTGGAGTCGATGTGTTTAGTCCATCAATCTTGTAGAAAGTACAGCATAGGGCCGTGGAAGTGGCTTATATACTGTAGTCAGGTGAGGCGAAGCAGAAGGAGGCGAGGTCATAGTGGTACCATCCACTAGTCGAAGTAGGCCATCGTCCAAAGGTTGGACAAGGTTGAAAAATTCTTTGTATCAAGATCCCATGATGTTGCAGTGTGCAGTGTCTGACAGATGTGATAAATGGTTTAAAACCGACAATTTGAAGACTGAGACAGTTATGCAACACATGGGAATCTTTATTGAAGAAACGTTTCGCCATACAGTGGCTGTTTTGTAATGGACTGATGAAACGCTTCCACTGTGTGGCGAAACGTTTCATCAATAAAGATGGTTTTCCATGAATTGTATTCTGAAGCAGAGAGTAATATAAGACATGACTGTGAGCCACTTCAGACACTCTTCCAGCCTGCAGTAAGAACAAAATGAGCTACCAAAACACACTCATTCTGAATGTGCCTAACCACTGGAATATAACTCAATGCTAGATCGCAGATGTGACAAAAAATAAAAAAATACATTTTAGATAACACTCGCCACACTGTGTGGCGAAACGTTTCATCAATAAAGATGCCAATATACTGCATAAGTGTCTCAATTACAGGGAGACATATTGAGTTTTTGTTGGAGGAACAGGGTCTTAGTGGTTTTGGGGGCTTGGGAGGGGGAGGCGGAAGGAGGCAGATCCACTAATATACATTACTTTTAACAGACACATGTACGACCATCCCTGTAACTGCTTTCCACCATCAGCACCATTGTCCCTCGCGACCAACACCACCTCCTCTATGGGAAGATTTTGGTAGAGACAAAGAGTGTTTGTGACATAGATGGATGTTTGCGAGGAAGGTATCCTGGATAGAAGGAAGCAGTGTCAGTCTGTCTAATGGAGAGTAGATCAATGAAGAGAGTCCGGTGGTTTGAGAATTTTTGGGACATAATGGGAAAGAGATAGTAATAGAATTACCATTACAACACATTTATATATTCACTATTAGTAACAACCGCGAATGTTTTTAATTAAGATTAAATCTTGTTGGCTCCGGGCTCAGAAATTATGATTAGTATAAAATATGTTAATTTAAGATCTCGTAATTGATTTTTATATAAGAAAATATGGGAGGAAGAGTGTTAACGGTGCATTAAAGGACGATGACTGGATGAGCCGGGTTTAATGCGAGGAAAGGGATGGAGATGGCGGAGGGTAAAACGAAAAAAAAATTATACCTACACCTTCATAGAAGTAATTTATGTGGTCATAATCTATAAGTGCACCTGGTTCACACAGAAATAAAACCATTTTCTTAAAATGTAAAGTCAGTAATGACTGAGACACTTAAGCAACATATGGGAATCTTTATTGAAGAAACGTTTCGCCACACAGTGGCTTCATCAGTCCATATAAAGGAGAATGGTGAAGAACAGGAGAAGTTTGAGGTAATCAGTCCCTAATCCTTGAGTCGATGTAATCAGTCCTTCAATCTTGTAAAGAATACAGCATATGTGCAAAGTGACTTGTATACTATAAACAGGTGAGTTGAAGGAGTCGTAGGTGGTATTACACTTGAGAATTCCCAATGTGGAAGTAGGTCTTCGTCCAAAGGTTGGACAAGTGTTGAAGAATTCCTTTTATCAAGATCCCATCAAGAAATCATGGGATCTTGATACAAATTAAAAAAAAGAAAGAGAAAACTTCATGCAGCCAGCCATTTCACGACAGCCACTGAACTACGAGTCCATTGGCTGTCCACCTTTTCTGGACAACGAGTCAGTCTGCTTTTAACCTCTACAAAGCATGTTATACTATACAGAAGACCGCTCAACCTCTCTGGGCTCACACATCGCCTAGAGGGATGAGATCAGCAAAAGTCTCCCCTAGAAAAGTGGCAGCTTGTGGAGTAGGGACTCACTCCCCGGCGTCCGTCATTATCGATCCCTCAGGTACTGGAGGTGAGCCACTCTTGTAAAATCCGAAATCCCAATTTTCTCCCGGTTCTTTCTGGACATCACCGGTGTAACTCTTTAATATTTTTCCAGATTTCGTGCGTCGTATCTAATGTTTATTCCTTTGATTTAACACACATTAAAATAGAACCAGGTCGATCACTGAGCTGAAGATCACTAAAGTAAAGAGGATGCAGGTCATTTTCCTCATTTTTCTCTGAAAATTGATTCAACGGGTCTGGACCTCAGTCTCATTCGTCAGCCTCCCAGGCTAAAGCGGCCTCTCGAGATCGGTTCTCGGCCTCCTCAGCTCTTGTTTCAGATTTAATCCGAGCCATGACCTTGATCTCGCAGGCTTGGCAGCCTCAACGAGTACCGCATGTTTTGGGCCTCGTTTTCCCGGACCCTCTGCCTTCCAGGTGCAGTTCTCGTTCTCATAGGCCCGATTCTCGGTCTCCCGAGCCTTGGTCTCGGCCTCGTCAGTGATAGACTCAGCTTCAACACTAGACAAGACCTGAGCTTCTTTTTCCTGAACCTCAGCCTTCAAGACTAGGGAGACCTTTCGAGACCTATCGTGTTCGGCTCTCGCACTTTCGTGACTTGGTCTCAGCAGCACGAACCTGTTTCTCGGCCTCTCGAGTCCTGATCCCAGCTTCAAGGGCCCGTGTCTCCTATACTCGAGCAAACTCTTCAGATCGCGCCTCAGACTCCTGCATCCAAGCCTCGCCTTCCTCACCCTCAGGCCCCCTCGTTCCGTGGCAGGATTTTGGCCTGTTCATCTAACTGATGACCGTCAGTAGCGCTTTTGACCATCCCTGGGCCCTTCACTGACATCCCTCAGACGTTCCGCAGAAATTCTACGACAATAAAAGCTTCATTTATTTCCATTTTAGGTAACGACGCAACGAAATACGAAAGAAGAAGATACGAAGTGACAACTGCTATGAAAAATAAGTGAAATATAGAAGACTTGAAACTAGGTTTTTAACATTTATTTATTTTTCTATTTAGTGACATTTTATCAGAAATTAAAACTTGAAACAATGGTAGTATTATTTTTCTCAGTTTCATTTTTTTGGTTTTAGTGTTTTAGAGATGTGTGTATTAGGGGAAATGTGTATAATTGTGTATATTTTAGTTGTTTAAAAATTAGTATATAACAGTGACGCTGTAGTGCATTTATTGAGTGTATTATGAGTATTAATGTAAAGACTGTGTGTGTGTGTGTGTGTGTGTGATTGCAGGGTCGAGATTCAGCTCCTAGTCCCGCCTCTTTACTGTGCGTGTGTGTGTGTACTCACCTAGTTGAGGTTGAGGTTGCGGGGGTCGAGTCCGACTCCTGTGTGTGTGTACTCACCTATTTGTACTCACCTATTTGTGGTTGCAGGGGTCGAGTCTTAGCTCCTGGCCCCGCCTCTTCACCGGTTGCTACTGGGCCCTCTCTCTCCCCGCTCCATGAGCTTTATCAAACCTCGTCTTAAAACTGTGTATAGTTCCTGCCTCCACTACGTCATTTTCTAGGCTATTCCACTGCCTTACAACTCTATGACTGAAGAAATACTTCCTACTATCTCTCTGACTCATTTGTGTCTTCAACTTCGAATTGTGGCCTCTTGTTTCTGTGTCCCCTCCCTGGAACATCCTGTCTTTGTCCACCTTGTCTATTCCACGCAGTATTTTATATGTCGTTATCATGTCTCCCCTGACCCTCCTGTCCTCCAGTGTCGTCAGGCCGATTTCCCTTAATCTTTCTTCATAGGACATTCCCCTTAGCTCTGGAACTAACCTTGTCGCAAACCTTTGTACTTTCTCTAGTTTCTTGACGTGCTTTATCAAGTGCGGGTTCCAAACAGGTGCTGCATACTCCAGTATGGGCCTGACATACACGGTGTACAGTGTCTTGAATGATTCCTTACTAAGGTATCGGAAAGCTGTTCTCAGGTTTGCCAGGCGCCCATATGCTGCAGCAGTTATCTGATTGATGTGTGCTTCCGGAGACATGCTCGGTGTTATACTCACCCCAAGATCTTTTCTCCTTGAGTGAGGTTTGCAGTCTTTGGCCACCTAGCCTATACTCTGTCTGGGGTCTTCTGTGCCCTTCCCCTATCTTCATGACTTTGCATTTGGCAGGATTAAATTCGAGAAGCCATTTGCTGGACCAGGTGTCCAGTCTGTCCAGGTCTCTTTGAAGTCCTGCCTGGTCTTCATCAGATTTAATTCTCCTCATTAACTTCACATCATCTGCAAACAGGGACACTTCTGAATCCAACCCTTCCGTCATGTCGTTCACATATACCAAAAATAGCATTGGTCCTAGGACCGACCCCTGTGGGACCCCGCTCGTCACAGGTGCCCACTGTGATACATCATTACGTACCATGACTCGTTGTTGCCTCCCTGTCAGGTATTCTCTGATCCATTGCAGTGCCCTTCCTGTTATATGCGCCTGATGCTCTAGCTTCTGCACTAATCTCTTGTGAGGAACTGTGTCAAAGGCCTTCTTGCAGTCCAAGAAGATGCAATCAACCCACCCCTCTCTCTCTTGTCTTACTTCTGTTATTTTGTCGTAGAACTCCAGAAGGTTTGTGACACAGGATTTGCCTTCCGTGAATCCGTGCTGGTTGGCATTTATACTCCTGTTCCGTTCCAGGTTTGCTCCACCACCTCCTCCGACAATCTTCTCCATAATTTTGCATACTATAACACGTCAATGACACGGGTCTATAGTTTACTGCCTTTTTTTCTGTCTCCTTTTTTAAAAAAGGGGAAAACTACATTTGCCGTCTTCCATACCTCAGGTAGTTGCCCAGTTTTCCAGGGGATGTGTTGAAGATTGTGGCAAGTGGCAACACACAACATATCTGCTCCCTCTAAGGGACCCACGGGGAGATGTTGTCCGGTCCCATTGCCTTTGAGGTATCGAGGGTCCCTTAGCAGTTTCTTCACCCCCCCTTTCCTCATCTGTATGTATGTCGTCCAACATTTGTTGGTGTATTCCTTGCTGGTGTCCCATCTGGTCTGTCCCCCCAGAGCCCTTTCCCTGTCTCTACTGTAAATACTTCCTTAAATCTCGTGTTGAGCTCCTCAACATTACCTCTTGATCGTTTCTTGTGAGTTCTCCACCTTCTTTCCTCACCCTTATCACCTGGTCCTTGACTTTTTGTCTTCCTCCTAATGTGGCTATACAACAGTTTCGGGTCAGATTTGACTTTCGATGCTATGTCGTTTTCATACTGTCGCTGGGCCTCCCTCCTTATCTGTGCATACTCGTTTCTGGCTCTTCTACTAATCTCCTTGTTTTCCTGGGGCCTATGCCTCCTGTACCTTTTCCATTCTCGTTGCACTTAGTTTTTGCCTCCCTACACCTTCGGTAAACCAAGGACTCGTTTTTTGGGCTTCCTATTATTTCTGTTTCCCTTGGGAACAAAACTTTCCTCTGCCTCCTTGCACTTTGGGTTTCCACATATTCCATCATCTCGTTTTTCTGATTTTCCTACCATTTCTCTGTCTCACTGAACTCCTGCAGGAAGTTTCTCATACCTGGTAGTCCCCCCTTTTATAGTTTGGCCTGTCCCCTTCAGTTCCTGTTACCTTCTCCACTTGTAACTCTACTATATAGTCAAAACTCAGCACCACATGATCGCTAGCTCCAAGGGGCCTCTCGTAAGTGATGTCCTCAATGTCCGAACTGCTCAGGGTGAACACAAGATCCAGTCTTGCTGGCTCATCCTCCCCTCTCTCTCTGGTTGTGTCCCTGACATGTTGATGCATGAGGTTTTTTAAGTACCACATCCATCATCTTGGCTCTCCATGTTTCGGGACCCCCCTGTGGCTCCAGTTTTCCCAGTCGATCTCCCTGTGGGTTTAAATCGCCCATTACCCGTAACTTTGCTCTGCTCGAGTGAGCTCTTCTTGCCCCCCTCAGCCAGTGTGTCCACCATCACCCTGTTGTTTTCTTCGTACTCCTCTCTTGGCCTCCTGCAGTTTTGTGGTGGGTTTTACATCACTCCAATGACTACTTTTATGTGGTGTGTGGTGTGTGTGTGGTGTGTGTGTGTGGTGTGGGGTGTGTGGGGTGTGTGTGTGTGTGTGTGTGTGTGTGTGTGTGTAATTTTAGTGGAAATCTGGTGTGTGTGTGTGTGTGTTAGTGAAGTGTGAAGATGTTCTAAATGTAATCTTCCTGTCACTGATACTAGATGTTTATTGACTGGTCTCACACGGTCAGCGATACGTCAGTCAAACTGGCCGCTCCATTGTTTACTGATTTCAAAAATGAAGACGAGGTTTGTCTCGCTGACACAATGCTCTTTTCTGTCAAGTTAGGGATCAACAGATTCGAGAGGCATGACTTGTTGCACACATAATCTGTGCAATCACACAATTTGAGTCAATCACTACTGAACTATAGTTTTTTTTAATTGTTTTAATGCCTCTTTTTTGAAGCGGGACAATATCAATGGTTTTAAATGAATGTGGTAACCTCGTGTCCAGACTCCTTCATAAAATAATAAAGGGCTTATAAGAATAACGATTTATACAATTGTTGTTAAATATGGAACCCCACGAGCCCAGGACCGGAGCAGAGTGCAGGGTATGCTGTCGATGGCTTCTGCAAAGCTAATGGGAAGGAAAACAACGTCGGAATGTGTTTAGATTTTTGGCAGTGTTTTGTGTCTCATAAGAAACTCTACAAAATAACCAGTACATAGGAGAGAAAATTTCCATGAAGACGTTTTAGTGAAACGGGGACCATTTACAAGCCACATTAATACATAAAGATGAGGAAGCCAGTGTACATATAGAAGATAGGGACAGAGACGGACAAAGAGAGGAATAAACAAGGGGATAAGTAGTGATAAAAGTTAATGTTGGTTTTGGGGAAAGATTAGTAGTGGTATTAGTAAGTAGGAGTAATAGTGGTTGTGGCACAAGACAGAAAGGGGGTAAACTGAGGCTTCCATACATAGACTGATAAGCGGCTCACTGTGACTTCTGTATTTTACTTTTATCATATCGTCCCCTTTTAAGAAATAGTTTTCTATACTGGATGCGGTTGTCGCCCTGGTTTTTGCATAGTGTATTTGTGATTTTTTTTTAAAATTTCATTTATGGTTCTTTGCTCTGTCTCTCCTGGCCCCTATATGATGCCAACAGTTTGTGCTCGATATTCTCCGCTTTTTCCAAAATTACCTTTGCTCTACAGATAATTTGCTGCCTTTGAAGAGATCTGTTATCTGTCATCTTTGCCCGTAGAGTGCCCCTCTCTCTCTCTCTCTCTCTCTCTCTAGCTTGCATCTCCTGCTGTAGAGGTGTGTGTCTGGAGCATACTTCGAGCACCAAAGAGTTCATCATCTCGAGGAATTGCTTCAGATCTTTTTATACCTCCCTAGGTTCCCCATTTATTTGGTTCCAGTTGTTCTTGTTAAAGATGGATCTGATGAAATCGCCCTCATCTTTGATCGTGTTTCTCTGCCCCACGACACTGTGCACATAGGCTTTTATCTTGCTTATGTGGTGGTCTGAGATTGCAGTCTTCGATTTTTTTATGTTCCTAATTAGGTCCTCGTTTATCATATATATGAGGTCTACGGCGTCAGAGGAAACACACCCCCTAATCAGAAGAATGGAAAAAAATATAATTACTTTCCAGAGTTAAAATAAGGGAAAATTTGCAATAAAAATAAAAATAACCATCTGAGGTTTTAGTGCGTTATTGAGGCAGGAACTATTTTAATCAAGGACGTCTTCTTCAGGTTCTTTATCCTACGTCGTCTGTGGTATTCTTGATCTTACACAGATGGAGAAGTTTCCTGTCTTGGTTGGTTAGTGGAATCACACTTCAGATTGCGAGGAACCGATAGATCCCGTTGCCGGGAATGTAACTCCAAAATTATCGATCGTCTGCTGCAGGAAGACCACGAAGGCAGCAAAGTTGAAATGATAAAAAAGAACACTGATTACAAGATGGTTATCAAAGACAAAGGGAGGGTAACTGTATTCCACTGTCATTACTGGTAACCAGGTTAAAACAAACAATATTCTTGTTAGATCACCTTACCTGAGCAGGAGAAGAGTGGAGATGAAGTGACTACCCCAACTCCAACCCAAACCAGGTAAGATTAATAATACTTCCAGGATTAGAAACTAAAAATTCAGACCCGATGAAATCTATCGTTTTTACAGCGGCCGGGCTAGATGGGAGTGGGGGCGGTGACTCGCTGTAACTCTCTCGGATTCTAAAAAAACCATTATCCCAATTTGCCGGCTTTTTCCCCTCACAAGGGTATTTTCCAGTATTTTTGATTCAGCATCTGCTGGCTTAAGAGGTTAAATAAATCTGTTCTCTGGAACTGTTTCTTAAAGTTAGTTCCAGGGACTCTCTGTGTGATAAGAGTTCTTGCTTGAGACTTCTTTTTAAGATGTCTCAAACTAAATTTCCCTTCAAACAGAAGAATATTTGAGAATGGGTTGATTGTTGTCAAGGCAATGCTCAATATCCATTAACTGGTCCTTAATTAAATTCTCCAGAGCAATATGATTGTTCATTGAAGACAAATTCTATCTACTCCTTATGGAAAGCTGGAGGAAATAATAGCTAGGACTGAGTATACTGCAAACTCTAATCACCAAAAAGAGCGGAAAAGTAATGTGAAGGCCCGGGGAGTGGTAATGCCCTGAGGATCTCACTTTCAAGGAACACAACATTTCAGCTAAACATCTGCAAGGAAACTGATAGGATGGATAATGAGAACATTCAAGACAAGAGATCCAAGTCACTGATGATCCTTTTTAAATCACTTGTTCTCTCTAGGCTGGAATACGGGCTGTACATTAACATCCCCATTCAAGGCAGGTGAAATTGCTGATCTAGAAATGTCCCAGAGAAACATTACTGCACGTAAATGTTCCATCAAACACCTTAACTACTGGGAACTCTTGGAAGCACTTGACTTGTACTCAGTGGAGTATAGTCGAGAGAGATACATCATTATCTACACCTGGAAGATCCTGGAGGGACTGGTCTCTAATCTGCATTCAAAAATCACTCCCTACGACAGCAAAAGACTAGGCAGGCGATGCAACATACCATCAGTGAAAAGTAGGGACGCCATTAGTACACTAAGAGAAAACACAGTTAGTGTCCGGGGCCCAAGACTGTTCAACAGCCTCCCACCAGCCATAAGGGGAATTACCAATAGACCCCTGGTTGCCTTCGAGAGGGAACTGGACAGATACCTAAAGTCAGTGCTGGACCAGCCGGGCTGTGATTCGTACGTTGGACCACGTGCGGCCAGTAGTAACAGCCTAGTTGATCGGGCTCTGATTTACCAGGAGGCCTGGTCATGGACCGTGCCGCGGGGGTGGTGGTGTTCAGTAACTCACTTTACATGAACGAGTCTTTAACATACAAACAGACCTTCGTCCTTCTTTCGTGCCTGTTTTATCAGTCGCATCTAAATACGTTGTGCCATGGAACCCATATTTCATTATCAAACCAGTCTTTTATGTGAGTCTCCGTGAAAACTGCAAACATTACGTTTGACTTCATGAGAAAAACCACTGATAAACGGCAATTTACTGCTTTTTTCCTCGATTTGAGACTTTGTGCCTTTGTAAACACAAATGATGTTACATTGCTAGTTGCTCTGCTGGGGTCTTGTTGGTTGGGCTTAATATCTATTTCAGATGAGTCCACCACTAGCGGGATAGTAAATGATGAAATTTTCTTGGCATTTCTTGTCCATTTTTTTTTGCCTTCTGTAGGCTGAATGATTATAGTTTGCTGGCGTACTTGGGGTTCCTAAGATTTTAAAACGCCTCGTACACTTCTTCAGGGGGTCTGGATAGTTAAATCATAGTATTTGCTCTTCATTTACTGAAAATACGGCCTTATGGGTGAAAGAGCTTGGAAGACCTAGAGCTGCATTTGTACATACAATTTCCTTTTAGTTAGTCCCAGTAGGACTTCATTAAGAGATGTCACAAAACAAGAGTTTGCATATTTCATGTTTTCGTTGGCTGTGGTTATGCGGCTCTGAGTTTCCCATTTGTTGTAAATTTTTTAGATGTGTTCTAGAGCCAGAAACAACACTGATAGGGAGCACCTCCACTAGTGCTGCCGCCAGCTGCACTAATACGAACATCTGCTGCAACCTTAAAGCGATCAAGGTCACTAGCCCTAGCATTAAGAGTACCTGAGACAGGACCAGTGTGTCGAATGATCCGAGTCGAACCCCAAGACTAAAAGACAAAAAAAAAAAAAAAAAAATAAACAAAAGTTCTTAAACCCGGATAAGCAGTCAGGACTGAGAATAATTATGTTAAAAGACGTAAGTCAAATTGGGTCTGGTTACATTAACGAGCCCAACACCTAGAATAATAAAAAGAAAAGAGTGGAATTCCTTGCTTATAGATTTGGTGGGAGGAGAAAGTTGAATAGTATGCACGCCCCTTACTCAACCATTCACCCATTTATACTACCTCCATCATTCATTTATACTTCTATTCTTATCTAATGAACTTTCCTCTCACATGCATTCTTTCTGTCTTCCTCAGATGCACCATTGTACTTCAAATGTATCTTCAGTCCGTATACCTGACACGAAATGTAAAGAGGACATTCCACATGACTGATAAAACGTGGGAAAAAAATCACCAACCTGGTTTACCCATATCTTGCATGGACTGATGGAGGTTCTCGGGGATGTGTTGTGGTCAGGGTACAGCTGTGGGTGAGTGTGGTGTCCTTTAAAATTGGGTGAAGATGGCTGTACTGTGTCACACACAACTGTTCAACAACATATTTCTGCTTTCTAATTTATCCACCGTTCTTGCTATCACAATTTATGTTACTGATTGATACTTTTCTGGTAATTTTGGTTTGTCGCGTTTTATGTATTTTCAATACCTACAGTGTCGTGCTAGAGAGCGGATGAGGCGCGTGGCGAAGCGCTGTGATAGGGTGGCGAAGTGCTATGGGAGGGTGGCGAGGCGCTGTGATAGGGTGGCGAAGTGCTATGGGAGGGTGGCGAAGTGCTATGGGAGGGTGGCGAGGTGATAGCTATGGTACGGTGGCGAAGTGCTATGGGAGAGTGGCGAAGTACTATGGGAGGGTGGCGAGGCACTATGGTAGGGCGGCGAAGTGCTATGGGAGGGTGGCGAGGCGCTATGGTACGGTGGCGAAGTGCTATGGTAGGGTGGCGAAGTGCTTTGGGAGGGTGACGAGGTGCCGTGGGAGGGTGGCGAGGTGCTATAGTAGGGTGGCGAGGCGCTATGGTAGGGTGGCGAGGTGCTATGGCAGGGTGGCGAGGCGCTATAGTAGGGTGGCGAGGCGCTATGGTAGGGTGGTGAGGTGCTATGGTAGGGTGGCGAGGTGCTGTGGGAGGGTGGCGAGGTGGTATAGTAGGGTGGCGAGGCGCTATAGTAGGGTGGCGAGGCACTATGGAGGGTGGCGAGGTGCTGTGGGAGGGTGGTGAGGTGCTGTGGGAGGGTGGCGAGGTGCTGTGGGAGGGTGGCGAGGTGCTAAAGTAGGGTGGCGAGGGGCTATAGTAGGGTTGGGGAGGCACTATGGTAGGGTTTGGGGAGGCGCTATGGTAGGGTGGCGAGGTGCCTGTGGGAGGGTGGCGAGGTGCTATAGTAGGGTGGCGGGTGCTGTGGGAGGGTGGCGAGGTGCTATAGTAGGTGGCGAGGCGCTATGGTTTGGGTGGCGAGGCACTATGGTAGGGTGGCGAGGTGCTGTTGGGAGGGTGGCGACTTTTCTGTGGGAGGGTGGCGAGGTGCTATTAGTAGGGTGGCGAGGCACTATGGTTGGGTGGCGAGGTGCTGTGGGAGGGTGGCGAGGTGCTGTGGGAGGGTGGGGGAGGTGCTGTGGGAGGGTGGCAAGGCGCTATAGAGGGTGGCGAGGCGCTATAGTGGGTGGCGAGGCGCTATGGTAGGGTGGCGAGGGGCTATGGTTTGGGTGGCGAGGTGCTGGGGAGGGTGGCGAGGTGCTGTGGGAGGGTGGCAAGGTGCTATAGTAGGGTGGCGAGGCACATGGTAGGGGTGGCGAGGTGCTGTGGGAGGGTGGCGAGGTGCTGTGGGAGGGTGGCAAGCGCATAGTAGGGTGGCGAGGCGCTATAGTAGGGTGGCGAGGCGCTATGGTAGGGTGGCGAGGTGCTATGGTAGGGTGGCGAGGTGCTGTGGGGGGGTGGCGAGGTGCTGTGGGAGAGTGGCAAGGTACTGTGGGAAGGTGGCGGGGAATTTTTCTCCTCTGCTGTACAGAGCAAAATATTTTAATAGCTACTAAAAGCGCAGTATTAAATTCTCTGTACAAACTTAGTAAGCTAGCTAAAGTACGGACTTCCAAAGAACAGTAAGGAATACACACTGAAGTAGACACTTTTAGGCCACAGCCTATGATTAACCATCAACTATCATTTCTTTTTAATTTAAATTACTCACTGTTTTAATTTTAGGTTGATGCCAGGTGGTAAAGCAACTGGATTATTTAGTATGATTTTTAAGAAGAGTGTGGTACCGTAAGATGTCTTCCCTCTCTGTTTGGTTTATGTCTTAAACCAGTAACTACGAAAGAGTTTATTCATTGTTATTCGTGTTTCAGTAACCACCCAGGGAGGTGTTACCGTCCTGCCAAATGAGTGTGCAACGGAAACCAGTGTTACACAATGTTTGCTGGTGTCTTTTCGGTTTGTCTCGAACACATAAGATGGCAAATACATCTCAATACCTCTACCTACATCTAGTTCATTTTACACATGCAGTTGTGCATGTACACAACATGTGTATTCGCACTCATCTGAGTTTACATGTAATCTAGAAACAGTTCTTGTTCTTACATTATTATTATTATAATCAAGGGGGAAGCGCTAAACCCGGAGGATTATACAGCGCCTGTGGGGGGGGGGGGGGAAGGATGTGGAAGGCATTCAGGCTTAATTCGGGGAACTGGAGCACAGATCCAATTCCCTAAATCAAGAGCCCCTCACCAACATCAAGGAACCTTCCTTGAGGGGTCTTGTTCTTACAGAGTTTCCTTTCGTTCCTGTGTGGAACTAGGTCAGAATTCTTCCTGTTTAAGCCATATGTGTAGTAGAAGGCGACAATAATGCCGCAAGCAAAGGGCTAGTAATAGAGATGTATCGGATATACGCATCCGCGGAACATCTACACAATTTCTTACATCCGCATCTGCATCCTCATCCGCAAAATAGGTAAGACACCCCGATACACATCCGCATCCGCGGATATCTAAATTTTCACATCCGATACATCTCTAGCTAGTAGCCCCTTCAGTACAACTTACTATAAGTACAAAGGAGAAGTTGTAGTATAGATGTGAAGAAACAATTGTTTGGGAATATTCTGAATGAAACTAGATGCATTTCAGTCTCGTATTAGAATTGAAGATTTAAAAGGAATCAGACAATTAAAAAATAATCGAACGAAAAATGATATTCAAATTCCTTCAAAATGGTAAATTAGGAATTATACAGCGGAAATCTAATTAACATCTTTCAAAGAGACCAATATTCTAAAATACACAAACAGGTTAAGTTTGAAGCCGATCAGAAGTTGCATTATCAAGTTATCAGTACAGAAAGACTGAAAATAATCAGGTGCAACACAAAATTTTCACATGAAAAGTAGCATTTCATTTTTTTCCAGTTCTAAATATATAAAAAAGCAGATTAGGACCTACACCGGTCAAAATAGATCCAAACTTTTCTCCATTAAGAGTGGCCAGTTTTTAAGAAAGTAAATAGGGTAATTATGTGTCCAAGTAATTTTTTGGAAGTCTAGTGTAACTTAACATAAAAATTTGTTGTTATAGGCACATTAGTGAAAATTAAATTTAAAGTTAGGATAACTTAATACTCACTAACTTCATTCTCATTACTACTACTACTACTACTACTAATAATAATAATAATATATTACTACAAGTACATGTACAAGGTATACCGTCCATAGCTGACATCAATGACATACTACTATATAGAGTGTGTAGTCCAGCTGGGCTGTGAGGTCTCTGGGGAGACCTAATTTAACCAATTATATGGTCACACCTGCTTGGCAAACGTCTGTAGCCACGCCCACGTCTGAGGTCTTTTGTTCTTGACGCCTCAGACCTAGGCGTCAGGTCGTACACGTGGTTGTGGAGGGTGCTTGGATCACCATAAAAGCCCAAGGAAGAGCATGATCGAGAGATTCGGGGCGGAGCTGCTGCTGGGGTTTGCAGAGCTCCGAGCAAGACTTCGAGAGGAGCTGCTGCTGGGGTGAAAGGGTTTCGGGAGAAGGCTGCTGAAGTCTCTGGAGGAGACTGTTGGAGGCACTGGGCAGAGTATGGCTTGGCGCCGTACTCGTGCGGTGTAGGTCTTGGGACCTGTGGCTTAGTTCCTGTAGTGAACTGTCCTCTGTGCTATATTGTAAGTTATATTCATTTTCCCGTCAAGTTGATTGTGTTCCTTGTCTCACTCCCTATGTGTACCATCCCATTTATCTAGACCCCAATGTATACTCCTGTTCCCAAATTTATTATTGTACAAGGACTTAATAATAAACTGTGTTTGAGTAGCATAGTAATATTCACTGTCCCCATTATTAGCTATTCCTATTTCTCATATTTTATTATGTTATATGAGTGAAGAGTGGGCGAGGATTTTAGTGAGTAGGGGTAGAGTTAATGAGAATGTCGTGGTGGTCACCACTGACCTGTCATTACCTACCTACCTCCGCTAATCATCTCACTCCTACCACCTCGCCTGCCTCTCCCCTACCTACTGACTCCCTCCCCCCCCCGCTTACCCCCATATTCATTCAATCATCACCCCCCTACATGACATGGTGTCTAAGCGGTGGTGGTTCTTATTTTTATAGTAGGAACCAGTCCCATGTGCCTTATTTTTGACTGCTCGGTTATACATATGCTACCATTTGCTACCATTTGATTTTGTGTGTTATTATAATATTATAATCCTAGTGATCTTAATTGACCTTTTCTTGACAGTGGGTCTGAATAATTGCTTGGTTGTATTATTATATTTGGTGGAGTTGGTTGTTGGTTTGAGATAAATGGTGGAGAATATCAGTGTTTGAGTGAGACTTTTGGGGGAAGCAATTACTGGCCGAAATTGAAAAATTTACAGAGAATAGAAGTCACCCAGCCCGCCTTGGAAGACTTACCACAACTGTCACCCAATGAAGAGTTGCCTATGATTGCTGTCCACCTGATGTGCCCCAGTCACCCAGCTGATATGCCCCGTCACCCAGCTGATGTGCCCCAGTAGATGTATTGCTGCCCTGGCTGTCATCCAGTGTAGTGGGTGTCTGTCTGCGTCACCCCCCTCTGTGACCATCACCACGGACCCGCCAGTTACCCCCAGTTGCCAGGGATGGGTGACCGCACCTGCTGTTGATGACCTGAAGTTTACCTCACCTCACCTCGAGCAACTGACCATAGCCTGCTACTGTGATGTCGGCTGCTGTGATGCTGCTGAGATGCTGTAGCCGGGGCTGCTATGCTGTGGCCGTGCTGAGATGCTGTAGCCGTGCTGCAATGCTGTGGCCGTGCTGTGTGCTGCTGTGATGTTGAAATGTGCGGCCGTGCTGTGATGTTGAGACGCTGCGGCCGTGGGTGTGATGTGGGACCGTGCTGCGATTTCTGTAGCCGTGCTGCGATGCTGTGGCCGTGCTGTGTGCTGCTGTGATACGGCCGTGCTATGTGCTTTCTGTGATACGGCCGTGCTGTGATGATGGATATGCTGTGGCGTGCTGTGATGCTGCGATGCTGCCAGCTCAAGAGGAGATGGCGGTGAATGCTGCAGTGGTGTGTGAGGGTTCTGGCTGGTGTGCCAGGACAGGGGAATCTACTATGAAGGAGTTGCCATCCTCGGAGATGCGGAAGGACGTGACGCGGAGATGGCTCCAGCTGCTGGGACCAGCCCGCTTTCAAGGGGCATGGAGGTGTGTCCTGCCTTGCTGGTCGACCTGTGCGACAGGTAATGCGGGGATGCCCTGCCAGCCTTGAGAGACAATTGAGAGTGAGAGATGTCCCCAGCCTACTTTGACTTGCCCGAAGTGTTAGTGTTACCTGTTTTGAAATACGGTGACCTTGAATACGGTCCAGTGATTATGGCCGCCTTTTTTTTATGAGGCCAGTGAATCCTAGTATTGGCATAGGTAATGGAGGGTCTTAAACTGCGATGCCTGCCCTGTTCGATTTTCAGAGTTGTAGTGTGCTTGAAGTGTGCGGGAAATGCGCCTTGGTGGTCTAAATGGTCCATTGCAGTTACTTAAAAAGGAATGAAACCCCTTTGGGCTTTTTCCCACCCTAGAAGCCTAGGGGAGGTTTGGAAAGGTTAATTTCGGGGGGTGACTTCATTGGTGTGCATTTCTAGAAAAAAAGTAGGGGGCACTGGACCCCGTTTTTAGGTTTAAGGAGAAATGAGGGTAAGGAGGCTTTGCACCAGGGCGCTGTTTGCTGGCCAACCCCAGGTGTACTGTTTTGTCCCTTGTGGTAGGGGAAAGGTTGAGGGAAATATATGTGTTGAAAATTGTTTTATTTTAAAAATTTTTTTTTGTTTTGTAATAGATTTAAGGGGATTGGGAAAAAAAATAGTCTAATAATAGGACAATTGTCCTATTCTCAATTTTTTAAAATTGGGGGGAAAAAGGGGGGATGTGAGTGTCCACGGGGCTTGTGAGGTCTCGGGGGAACCCAAATTTTAAACCCAAATAT
This sequence comes from Cherax quadricarinatus, assembly GCF_026875155.1. Classification (NCBI taxonomy): domain Eukaryota; kingdom Metazoa; phylum Arthropoda; class Malacostraca; order Decapoda; family Parastacidae; genus Cherax; species Cherax quadricarinatus. The sequence continues at coordinate 30,124 of NW_026505724.1, forward strand.
ATGGCACCCTTGCCTTGGCAAACGTCTGTAGCCACCCCCACTCTGAGGTTTTTTGTTCTTGACGCCCAAAACCTAGGGTCAGGTCGTACACGTGGTTGGGAGGGGGTTTGGGATCCCCTAAAAGCCCAAGGAAGACATGATCGAGAGTTTCGAGCGGAGGCTGCTGGGGTGCAGTCCGAGCAGAGACTTCGAGGGGAGCTGCGCGGGGGTGCAGGGCTGGGAAAAGGTGCTGAAGTCTTGGGGGAACTGTTGGGCACGGGCGGTACGGCTTGGCGCGTCTCGGTGTGAGGTCTTGGGCCCTGTCTTAGTTCCTGTATGAACTGTCCCCTTTTGGGTATATTGAAAATTTTTCTTTTTTGTCAAGTTGATTGTGTTTTTGTCTCACGCCATGTGTAACCCCTCCCCTTTATTAGCCCCAATGATATCTCCGTTCCCAAATTTATTATTGTACAAGGATTAAAAATAAACTGTTTTTGGTGCCAAATAATATTTTACTGTCCCCCTTTTTAGCTATTCCATTTTTCAAATTTTATTAGTTTTTAAAAGATGAAAGTGGGCAGGCATTTTTAGTGAGTATGTAGGTTTAGAATTTTGTGGGGGTACCCCTGCCCCGTCTTACCTACCCACCTCCCCTAAACATCTCACTCCCACCACCTCCCCGCCTCCCCCCCCTACATAATCCCCCTTTTCCCCTATTCCCCCCTTATATCCTATTAATCATCACCCCCCTACATGACAAAAGGGCTCCCTTTTTATGCAGAGTATTTCGGGACAAATTAGTCAGTTTTACCCATGATGCACCCCACCTTTCGACTAAACCCATGTAACCCATTTACTGATGGGTGAACATAGACAACCGTTAACTTTATGAAACAACGTCCTATATGTTTTCCCATCACCGTGGTCGATCCGCCTCAGTGTGTGTGAACTGAGTGCCCTGGCATTCTCCAATTATTTCCACAAAAACAATTTAATAAAATTGGTACTTAAAAACTTACACAACTAACTCCAAGAAATTGTTTCTTCTGACAAAAACCCACATCACAAAAAAACGTTTAAATGTGACCACGAATGCATGTGTAAAGTAAAAGGTCACAAGTGCAACTAATGTGACATTTTTATTGTGCAAACGTTTCGCTCTCCCAGAGTTTTGTCAAGCCGATAGCTTGACAAAGCTCCTGGAGAGCTGAAACGTTTGCACAATAAAAAGATCACATTAGTTGCACTTTCCTTTTACTTACATATTGTCGGTTAATTCTACCATTGCTTCATTACGAGAAGCATTTTGCATTAGAGTCCAACAAAATTTGTTGCTACATAGAATTATCTCAATGAAAAAAAACTCCAAATTATTTTCATCCATTTCATTCTGTGCATCACGAAATGAAGTTTGGAGTGTACAATTGTTATATTAAAACTGAGTATGTGGTTAAACCTGGTAGGAGCATATACCCTATGTAATGAGAGATATTCAAATTCGATCCAAGCAAGGGGATGAAAACTCCGGTACAATGGCTCAGATCTTATCTTTCCACTAGATAAGATAATGAACATACAGAAAGGTAAATAACTGATCTAATTTTAGAATTGAGTTAACAATAACATTTCACACATCTATTGGATATACTAAACCGGATATTAAATTTGAGCCGATCAAAGGATCCTGTTACACTACCCCACGTGGAAAGAAAATAGTATATAGCAATTTGAAGCCTTGTACATAGGCATTCACACGACCTGCAAATAGTCCCAGTCATCCTCACGAGGTACATTAAACAAGAGTCGAAAATTTTGAAACCCATTTGTTAAGGGCGATCTCGCATAATGAACGAAAAATTGTGACTAAGCTAACGAAAATTAGTCAGTATTTTATACCTTTCTTGCGGCAATTGGACGTTGCTGAAAATGTTCCGAAAAAATTAAAAAAAAAAAAAGAAAAGTAATCCCTTCTTTTAAACTTCGAAAGTACAAAATAACTCAGAGGTTGCTTCCTTCCAGATAATTTTTTTTTATTTAAATTCTATTTAAAATTATCTACAGTAATAACAGAAAAAAAATGTTTCCATTTTGATTTGATTTATTTTAAAAAATGGCAAAAAATGCAAACTGGCACCCTGGAGTCCAAACATTAGTACCAAATATATTTCTGTTATTATTTCCCATCATTTAAGGGTTGGAATCTGATCCAGAGAAGCATTCTTCAGTTAATACACCAAAGAATTGCTTACCCTTAAACTGTCCAGAGTAGATCTACGTTCCAACCGCTAGTGTCCAAACATCGACTCTACTTTCCACCGCTAGTGTTCCAAATGTTGACTACGTTTCCACCGCTAGTGTTCCAAACGTAGATCTACGTTTCACCGCTAGTGGGTTCCAAACGTAGATCTACGTTTCCACCCGATGTTGCCAAAATATATCTACGGTTATTTCCATCACCCTGACGGTTCTCTTCATTTTCCATTGCCCTTAAATTGTTTCCCTGGCACATTCCATCGCCCTAGACGGGTTTTCCCTCTCATATTCCATCATCACCCTGAACGAGTTTCATGTCATATTCAATCGCCCCGAACTGGTTCTTTCTTCCTCTGTCATATGCATCGCCCTTGCCTGTTAGTCTTACATATTCCATCTCCCTGACAGGTTTCCATGTCATACTCGCATCTCATTGGACGGGTCTCCCTGTCATTATCCACAATCCCTGGACGGAATACCTGTCATTACCCACCGCCCTGGACGGTATCCCTGTCATTAACCACCCCTTGGATGGGTGTCCCTGTCATTTATCCACCACCTTGAATGGTATCCCTGTCATTATCCACCATTCTGGAAGGTATCCTTGGACTTCTCCACCACACTGACGGTAATCCCTGTATTATCCACCACACTGAAACATGGTAATCCCTGTCATAATCCACCACCCTGAATGGGGTATCCCTGTCATTAAGCAACCACCCTCGACGGGGATCTCTATCATTTCTCCACTACCCTGGATGGGTATCCCTGTCATTATAAACCACCCTGGAGGGGTATCCCTGTCATTACCACCACCCTGGAGGGGTATATCCTGTCATTTCAACCACCCTGGACGGGTATCCCTGTCATCATCCTCCTCCTGGAACAGGTTTCTCTGTCAAATTCCATCTCCCTTGACTGATTTTCTTGTCATTTTAACGTCGCCCTTGACGTATTTCTTCTCTTTTACTCCATCGCCTTGGAATGTGTTACCCGTCACATTCCTTCCCCTAGCGAGATTTCTTTGTCATATTCCATGACAGATGAACGGGTCATTATCATTTTCCATCCAGCTTCATGGGTTTCCCGTCATTTTCCGTCAAAATGGACTGTTTTTCTGTCAAAATCCATAACTCTGAACTTGTTTTCTCTCTCATATTACTCGCCTCTGGACAGGTTCCTTGACATTTTTCGTTCGTCATAGACGGGTTCCTGTCATTTATCAATTGTCCTTGACTAGTTTCCTTGTCATATTCCAGCACCTGATGGTTTTTCGTTGTCATCTTCAATCGCCCACTGAAGGTTTCCTTTCATTTTTCATCTCCCTGGACGGTTTTTCTGTCAATATTCCCTCGCCCTGACGAGTTTCTCGGTCATATTCCGTTGCTCTAGACGGGATTCCCTTTTATACTCCATCTGACTGGTCTTTTTCCCCTGTCATGTTCCAATTTCCTTTGGCGGGTTCCCTGTCATAGTCCTTCAAGGCCTCCAGGACGGTTTCCCTTGTCATATCCATAATCTGGACGGGTTTTCCTTGTCAGTATTTCCATCGCCCTGGAACGGGTTTCCTTGTCAATTCCTACGCCCTGGACGGGTTTCCTTGTCATATTCCATCGCACTGGTCGGGTTTCCTTGTCATATTCCATCGCCAGTTTCCGTCTCATAGTCCAAAACCCGGAAAGACGGGCTTCCCTCTCATATTCCCATTGTCCCTTACGAACTTCCCTTCATATTCCATCCCCTGAACGGTTTATTACCGTCCCATAATTCTATCTCTCCAGAAACATTTTTCCTTTTCGTATTCCAACTCCCTGGACTATTTTCCATCTAATATACCTTCGCCCTGGCGGGCATTTCTGTCATATTCCATCCCCTGGACGGGTTTCCCTTTCCATATCTCATGGCCTTGGCTGGTTTCCGTGAAAGGCCGAAGTTAAAAAATTGAAGAAGAGGCAAGATTACCGTACTCCAAACAAGACTTCAAGGACACAGCCACAAACCCTCAGATGAAAGACGCAGGTGTTCATCTTCCAGAAACACAATCGAATTATTCCGCTCAATATATGTGAGAGATGTGTTTTGTCTATTATTGAGTCTGCAGCATCCAAACATATAACCCTCACCTCTACGAACCATGTTAACGTATAAGAGAAAGTGCAGAGAAATTGCGGTGCATGTTTCCGATTAAGAGTTATGAGATGCAAGAGCCGGTTAAAAAAATGTAAAGATCCAAGAGACACATATAATTTCTGTGTTTCCTAGCTTTATGTGTATAATATTTTTTTTTTTCCAGCTCTAGTTTGTCCCAGCACAACCGAATTTTCCTGTTGTCACCGTTATATTTAGCAGTTGGTATCAACTCCTGGGCTTTGTGCCAATCCGTACTTTCTGGAATGTATCAGTTGTTGTATTTGAAGTTTGTGAGGTTCTTTTCATCGAGAACTTTGTTTCTGGGGAAGAGAACACAGTCATCGGAAGACAATGGTCACCCCTCTACTGTATTCGCTCATATAAATCATCCATCATTAATTTTCTAGAGGAAACATCTGCACCGATTATATCTGTGATGGGACAAAAAGAGACAAAATTCTCTTTCCCATCAGGAAGAAACTTAAAAAATAAGTAGCTGAAAGAATAATCTCGGTGGACACACACGGTCACGCAGACGTATAATACCACTGAACTTGAGTCATCTATAAGTAACAAATGATCCCTCCCAAAAGTCTTTTACCACAGAGCCCTCCACACTCTGATGAACCTTACTACTTTAACATAGATTTATGTCAGCATTATGGGTTTGCTGGAGGCGGACCCAACAGTTAGTTGTCTTCAATCCAAAACGTTTTGCCTACACAGTACGCACATTCAGTTTAATACAGAGGCAGCAGCAGAAGCAGTGAATGTAAAGGCAGAAGTAATCATAATCATGTGTGATCCCGGAAATGTACCCTATTGCATAAACCATTACTGACCTCTCTGTTTGCTGTACTTTCTTCTGTTTACTGTACTATTCTCTGTGTTAACGTACTGTACGTTTTGTGTTACTGTACTGTACTGTTCTTCTGTAATTGCAGTACGTACGTTTTCTTCTGTATTACCATCTGTGCTTTTACTGTACTCTACTGTTCTTCTGTATTACTGTAACTGTACTCTGACTGTTCTTCAGTTTTAATTACTGATCTGTAATTACTGTGACTGGTCTTCTCTTCCCTGCACTGGACTTCCTCTGTAACAGTACTGGTCCTTTCTCTGTTATTTGTATTGTTTTCTCTGTTACTGTACTGGCCCTTCTGGTACTGTACTTGTTCTTCTGTGTTACTGTACCTGTTCTTCTGTGTTACTGTTCGGGTCTTCTCAGTCACTGCACTGGTCTTCCACTGTTACAGTACTGGTCTTCTCTGTTAATGTATTGTTTTCTATGTTGCTTGTTCTGGTCTTCTGGTACTGTACCTGTCTTCAGTGTTACTGTGCCTGGGTCTTCTGTGTTGCGTACTGGTCTCTGTGTTTACTGTACTGGTCTTCTTGTTACTGAACTGTCGTCTGTTTACTGTAGAGGTCCTCTGTGTTACTGTCTGGTCCATCCTGGTTTACTGTACTGGTCTTCTGTGTTACTGTACTGGTCTTCGTGTTCCCTGTACTGGTCTTCTGGTTACTGTACTGTTCTTCTGTGTTATTGTAACTGGTCCTTCTGTATTACTGTACTGGACCTTCTGTGTTACTGTACTGGTCTTCTGTGTTACTGTACTGGGTCTTCTGTGTACTATACTGTTCTTCTGTGTTACTTTACTGGTCTTCTGTGTTACAGTACTGGTCTTTTCTCTGTGTTACTGTACTGTTCTTCTGTGTTACTGTACGTCCTTTCTGTGTTACTGTACTGGTCTTCTGTGTTACTGTACTGGTCTTCTGTGTACTGTACTGGTCTTCTGGTGTTACTGAGTACTGGTCTTCTGTGTTACTGTACTGGTCTTCTGTGTTTACTGTACTGGTCTTCTTGGTTACTGTAGTGGTCTTTCTTGTTCCTGTACTGGGCTTCTGTGTTATGTACTGGTCTTCTTGGGGTTTATATGTACTGGTCTCTGTATTACTGATCTGGTCTTCTGTGTTACTGTACTGGTCTTCCTGGGGGGGGGGGGGGGGGGGGGGTGTTACTGTACTGGTCTTCTGTGTTACTGTACCTTGTCTTCTGTGTTACTGGTACTGGTCTTCTGTAGTTACTGGACTGGTCTCTGTGTTTACTGTAGTGGTCTTCTGGTACTGTATTGTCTTCTGTGTTACTGTACTGGTCTTCTGTTACTGTACTGGTCTTCTGTGTTACGTACTGGTCTTTTCTGTGTTACAGTAACTGGTCCCTTCTGTTACTGTACTGTCTACTGTGTTACTAGGTCAGATATCGTCCTACCCTAACAAGAGAATGTAAAAATAACAATGAATTAACTTGATGGATAATTAATTATAATTTTCTAAGGATTTTAATTAAAATTAAATAAAAGAAAATTTGGCCGCTGTGATCCAGAGGATGCTGAGACAGGATATGTGTGTAGAAGAAAAAATGTGGGTTATCCTGTGGCGGTGTTCGTCTCATGTTCTTGAATCCCTTTACTACTTGGTCCTAGTACCACAGTTCCAGAATTCAGAGTGAGGACCATAATGTTCCCACTACGTCCTCTTGACAGGGATCATTCTCCAATTAATTACGTCTAACCCTGTTGACCAGGCCCAGCAACAGTGTTGATACTAAAAAAACAACACGGGTTACATAAGGTTAAATAAGTATATACCTGAAGAAAAAACAAGGCTTGTATTACTACTTCAATGTCATTATTTGGTAACCAGGTAATCAGTGACAATGAACAGCAAATACACCTGTAGTCATCTTCCCGATCAGGAGAAGAGTTGAGGTGTTTGATTTCTCCAAACTTCAACCCATCCACCAGTACGGTTAATACTACCAAGTAGAAGTTAAAGCAAATCAGACGCGAGGACCTGAAGTTTTAGCCTCAGACCGCTAGATGGTATGCTGTCGATAACCGCTAAAGTTTCCCTGGGTATCTGAACATCCATAAGCTCCCACTTTTTAAGGGCTTTTCCCCTCTCACTATCCCCTTTACTCCAAAAATTTATGGTCGGAGGCAGTATAAGTAGTTCACAGAGGAAAAAGTACATGTTCAACCTCGGCTCATCCCAATCTGAAGAAGTGGGTTTTCTGACCAGATATATATACATCTTTAATTAAACTTATAGTACTGAATAGCCAAAGCCCATCTAAGAGTCCTCTATTTTAAACCTTGAAGTTGTTCCAGGTTACTCATTGAGCTTGTGATCATGTTTTCAAGCACCAAAGGGGTTTCTGTTAAGTATTATTGAACCCACTATACCCATACCAATGCATAACATTCCGTCTCCACAGTGAGTATCTTTTCTTCCCTCCACAGAAGCTTCTTACAGGTTAAAGAATATAAGGAAGGAATCTCATCAGAATACTGTAGTAGAAAAGAAGCCCCCCAAAAGAGACAAAACCCTATTAATATCAAGGAATTTCAGAACAGGTGGCGGGGTTGGAAATATTCTTTTAATTTGTTCGAATGTTTCTGCAGCCTCTTCAGAACAAAGAAGATGTTCTGTTACATTCTTTTTTAAATAGTTTGTGAGAATGGAAGTCAGACCTCTTAAATTAGGTACAAAAATTCTATAGAAATTTACTGACCCTAGGAAACTTCTTAGCAATTTTTTTGTAGCTGGGAAAGTGCTTTCTAGAACCGCTTTAGTCTTGTTAGGAAGAGGTGGTACTTTATTATCAGAAATAATAAACCCGAGAAATTGAACCTTGAAATAGGCCATGTGCTGTTAGTGGTTTTAAAACAAGCGACAGTGTAGTAAGATAATATTCCCGAACCTGGGTCATGATATAAATATTATCGAAATATTTTGAAACATTCTTTCTTGAGGTCAAAAGTACTATTCTTATAACCGGATATACGTGGCACACTCGTCACCAAGCCGAAAAGACATTGATCGATATTGCATTAGTCCTTCTTGAGTAGGAAAGTGTATTATTGTTTCGAGTCCTGGGTGTTAATAAACATGAAATGTACGCTTGTGATAATGTCTCATTCAGAGAAAGAATACAGTCATGAAATTTATACAAGTCAAAATCGATGACTAACATGGCTCCGCGTCCCATTTAGTGACAAGCATTAAATAAATAAAATCTTGTGCTAGTCGTAAGAATTGTCTGGTTTCTTAATCATGACAACTATTAACAAAAATTGATTTTAGAAGGTCAACGATATTACTTAAGGAGTATTGTCCAACTTCGATTGCAATGTTTTCCCGTAAGTGAACGGGACAGGATAGAGCTATCCAACACCCATCTATAGTCTCCCACTCACTTTTAACACCGCATAGTATACATCCTAAATAGCAGTCCATCACCCTCCTATACCCCTAGATCACTCACTCCAACCACCCATCCTATACACCTCCCTACTATACCAAACCCCAACTATCATTCAATACTCTTTTAGCTCGCTCCAACACCGATCCTATTATCTCCCTTAGCACTCCAACACTCATTATATATACTCCAACGGAACTCAACACCCATCTTGTACTATCCTGAAACATTAGAAAACCCAGCCTCTAATCACTTAAAGTATTTGTTATTATTTATTTTATGGTAGTGAATGTCCAAGAGTTTAGAACTTTTCCACCTCCATCAAAAACTGTATTAAATATTACAATGTTTCATGTTTATTATTTACTGGTCTTTTTCATTTGACACTGAAAGGCTAACAAAAGCACAAACACACTCATAATATCATTATTTTCACACTAACATTTATACGATGTTTTAACCGTAATTTGACGACATTCTTTGTGATAACATGTAAATATATAAAGACGGTACACGTTGTGACCCTAGTGGGAAACTGTTCATTGTACATCTTATTGTGCAATGTGTGTCATGTGTACATTTATGTTATGTGTGTCATGTGTACTTTATTTGTTGTGTGGTCATGGTAACATGTTATTGTGTAAGTGTGGTCATGTGTATTTATTCTCATGGAAAGAATGTAATGCTTACGTGTTGTTATGTAAGTGTGTCATGTTACATGTTATTGTGTATGTGTGTCTGTGTAACATATCTCATGAATGAATGTAATGCTTACTGTTTATGTATGTTGTCATGTTACAGGTTATGTCATTGTGTCAGTGTACATTATTGTGTGTGTGTGTCATGTGTATCATGTTATTGTAGAGTGTGTCATGTGTACATGTTATTGTGTGTGTGTCCATGTGTCATGTTATTGTGTATGTGTGACATGTGTACATGTTATTGTGTTATGGGTGTGTCATGTGTTACATTATTGTGTATGTGTGTCATGTGTACATATTCTCATGAATGAATGTAATGCTTACGTGTTGTTATGTATGTGTGTCATGTGTACATGTTATTGTGTATGTGTGTCATGTGTACATGTTATTGTGTATGGGTGTCATGTGTACATGATATTTTGTAAGAATGAGTGCATTGTTTGCGGAATGTGTATGAGTGTCACATATTGTGTATGAGTGTCACATATTGTGTATGAGTGTCACATATTGTGTATGAGTGTCACATATTGTGTACATGTTATTGTGTATTGATGAGTGTCAAATGTGAATCTCTAAATCTCCTCCAAGAAAACTGTAAACAAATTATAATAATCTCTGTTTCTGGTCAATTAGCAAGAACTCATTTAAAATTAAATCCTTTCTAAAATTTTCTCTTACACGTTTAAAGATATATTTTTTTCATTAATGTTAATGTAAAAATTTTTAATTTTGCACCAAAAGAATCTTAGAAAACTTACCTAACCTGATTATAACAAGAACAATTTATTTTAGCCTAACCCAACTAAATATATTTTAAATACGTTTACAGTAATTTAATACTAAACAAACACAGTGAAATATATTTTTTTCGTTAGGTTCAGAATGGTTTTGGCGAAATTATTGCATACACAAATTTTCACTTGTCCTATGTGGCAAAATGAACGTTGCTATTTCAGCCAAGATCGCAAGTTCTGCCTATTCGGCACGACATATATATATATTTTATATATATATATATATATATATATATATATATATATATATATATATATATATATATATATAATATATATATATATATCAATATAATATATATATATATATTATATATATATATAAAATATATTTATATAATATTATAATAATATATATAATGTATATATATATATTATATATATATATATATATATATATATATATATATATATATATATATATATATATATATATATATATATATAAACGAACCTCAGAGAAAAGTTAAAGGTTCTCACCAGAGCTGCTACATATCTGTGTGTGTGTACAGAGTATTACATAGTATGTTAATAAAGTTGTGTTTACAGTGACACCTGGTCTACATAATGGCTTGCTTTGTATATATTGTCTTTTGACCAAAGTTCAAAGACATCACTCGTCTTTAAGACCACAGGTGACATCACTACATTATCTAAGACTCAGTTTTTGGGTAAATCATCACCGTCCTTCTTGCGTATTATAACTTAATTCAATTCTACCGCTATCAAAACATTACCTAAGATTAAATACATTTGTAATTCTATTAACATCTTTCATATATTTTTTCCAAACCTTTTGCACCCAAGTGCGGTTTTCCTTTATGTAAGTGTTGTTAACTTATATATTTCAGTGTTTACACATGATCACCAGATTCACTTCCTTTTCTATACTGACACTTTTCTCTGTTATTCATATTTTCTTTTCCATCACTTCAACAATGATAATTCTGACACACACTTTACCTGGTCTGGTCAACACTCTTATTTCATTTTGATTATGACATTCTTTTATTTTTTTTTAAACTTTTCGTTTTATCCTTCTCATTGCCTCATGTCGCTTTATCCAGCTTATAGCTTCATTTCTTTTATACTGAATGGCTAACTCTGCTAACATCAGAGTTAGCCAGGCTGACAGCAGAGTTAGCCAGCCTGACAGCAGAGTTAGCCAGGCTGACAGCAGAGTTAGCCAGCCTGACAGCAGAGTTAGCCAGGCTGACAGCAGAGTTAGCCAGCCTGACAGCAGAGTTAGCCAGGCTGACAGCAGAGTTAGCCAGGTTGACAGCAGAGTTAGCCAGGCTGACAGCAGAGTCAGCCAGGCTGACAGCTGCACCACAGAACTGTGGTCTTCTTTATTGTGAATTATTATGTAGACCATATAAGTTTTTTCTGATATTTACTTTTCACTTTCATCTACACACATACATCACTACAAACACCATGCTACCAACATAAACATCACTACAAACACCATGCTACCAACATAAACATCACTACAAACACCATGCTACCAACATAAACATCACTACAAACACCATGCTACCAACATAAACATCACTACAAACACCATGCTACCAACATAAACATCACTACAAACACCATGCTACCAACACACATATATACATACATGTGTACACGTTCTAAATACACATATCTGCACTCTCCCTCACCATTGTTCTAAGAGAAATAAGAAAATACCTGATTATATAATTTAAATTTTCTTAAGAAATTGGAATGATGGTTACAATATTTTAATGAAATATTTTGGGAAAATATGTAAATAGATGAAGAAGTGAGTAACTTGAGAGACTTGTGGGTAAGACTAAGAAGACATTCATTCATTCATTCATTAATAACATAAAAAAACATTCATCACCACAAATGCAAAATAAAAACTTTCTGTGATGGATGATTCGATCTCTGGACAATAAGAATTTTGTGGTGGCTGCCACAACCTGGCCAGTACGACTGTGTTGCCACAACCTGGCCAGTACGACTGTGTTGCCACAACCTGGCCAGTACGACTGTGTTGCTACAGCCTGGCCAGTACGACTGTGTGTTGCTACAGCCTGGCCAGTACGACTGTGTTGCCACAACCTGGCCAGTACGACTGTGTTGCTACAGCCTGGCCAGTACGACTGTGTGTTGCTACAGCCTGGCCAGTACGACTGTGTGTTGCCACAACCTGGCCAGTACGACTGTGTGCTGCCACAACCTGGCCAGTACGACTGTGTGCTGCCACAACCTGGCCAGTACGACTGTGTGTTGCCACAACCTGGCCAGTACGACTGTGTGTTGCCACAACCTGGCCAGTACGACTGTGTGTTGTCACAACCTGGCCAGTACGACTGTGTGTTGTCACACCCTGGCCAGTACGACTGTGTGTTGTCACAACCTGGCCAGTACGACTGTGTTGCCACAACCTGGCCAGTACGACTGTGTGTTGTCACAACCTGGCCAGTATGACTGTGTTGCCACAACCTGGCCAGTACGACTGTGTGTTGTCACAACCTGGCTAGTACGACTGTGTTGCCACAACCTGGCCAGTACGACTGTGTTGCCACAACCTGGCCAGTACGACTGCGTGTTGTCACAACCTGGCCAGTACGACTGTGTGTTGCCACAACCTGGCCAGTACGACTGTGTGTTGTCACAACCTGGCCAGTACGACTGTGTTGCCACAACCTGGCCAGTACGACTGTGTGTTGTCACAACCTGGCCAGTACGACTGTGTGCTGCCACAACCTGGCCAGTACGACTGTGTGTTGCCACAACCTGGCCAGTACGACTGTGTGCTGCCACAACCTGGCCAGTACGACTGTGTGCTGCCACAACCTGGCCAGTACGACTGTGTGCTGCCACAACCTGGCCAGTACGACTGTGTGTTGCCACAACCTGGCCAGTACGACTGTGTGTTGCCACAACCTGGCCAGTACGACTGTGTGTTATCACAACCTGGCTAGTACGACTGTGTGTTGCTACAACCTGGCCAGTACGACTGTGTTGCCACAACCTGGCCAGTACGAATGTGTGTTGCCACAACCTGGCCAGTACGACTGTGTGTTGCCACAACCTGGCCAGTACGACTGTGTGTTGCCACAACCTGGCCAGTACGACTGTGTGTGCCACACCTGGCCAGTACGACTGTGTGTTATCACAACCTGGCTAGTACGACTGTGTGTTGCTACAACCTGCCAGTACGACTGTGTTGCCACAACCTGGCCAGTACGACTGTGTGTTGCCACAACCTGGCCAGTACGACTGTGTGTTGCCACAACCTGGCCAGTACGACTGTGTGTTGCCACAACATGGCCAGTACGACTGTGTGTTGCCACAACCTGGCCAGTACGACTGTGTTGCCACAACCTGGCCAGTATGACTGTGTGTTGCCACAACCTGGCCAGTACGACTGTGTGTTGCCACAACCTGGCCAGTACGACTGTGTGTTGCCACAACCTGGCCAGTACGACTGTGTTGCCACAACCTGGCCAGTACGACTGTGTGTTGCCACAACCTGGCCAGTACGACTGTGTGTTGCCACAACCTGGCCAGTACGACTGTGTGTTGCCACAACCTGGCCAGTACGACTTTGTGTTGCCACAACCTGGCCAGTACGACTGTGTGTTGCCACAACCTGGCCAGTACGACTGTGTGTTGCCACAACCTGGCCAGTACGACTGTGTCTTAATGTCTATCATACTGTTCTTAAATTGTGATGTATCAGTGTTAACATATATTACACACTGAATGTTGTGGTGCACTATGTTGCAGAGATATATGGCACAAAGTCAGTAAGTAATGAAAAAGACAAAACTGTAGAAGGTAATTGTTGAATGAAGATGTTTGTTTCACAGGTGAAAGTTCCTCTCTGTTGTGTTTTTTGTGTTTTTTTTCACCACCATCGTTGTGTTGTTGATGTGTAATAAGTCTGTCTGATACAACAGAGTTAATATCACTGTATATAACCTGTTTGATAAATACCTGATAGAAGAATTATTGGTAAGATTTTTTTTTTTTACACAGGGTTTGACAAGGTTAAGGATCCCTAGCTTTGTTGACAAGCTATTTACAGGTTAAGGATTCCTAACTTTATTGGCAAGCTAAGAGCTGTTACCTACATCAGCTCATTGAAAGCATTTTTATTGTTATGAGACATACAAGTAGGGAACAGGATGAAGTTGGAGCCATCTGTGGGCCAGCATTTTCATTTGATCAACTGACTTTATCTCGTTGACAGCATTATGCTGTACAATGTGTTCCATACTCGAGTCCATCCTGGTATATCTGATCTCAAGATGATTTTCTGAAAAGGTACAGCAGATGAATGTTGCTGGCTTTCTTGCCCGTCTTGTGCATAAAAGCTTGTTTCACGAGTCCTCGAATGAATCCAAGGTGGACTTTTGCCAATATTGGCCCTGGCACAAACAGTAAGGCCACTCCACTATCCCTCCTGTGTTGAAGGCTCATCTGAATTGACAGATCCATCCAGGAATGGTTCCATGCGAGAGATTAGACGTCTTTCTCTCTGTTCTCTACTCTGTCAATGCAGTAGCATATGAGAAGGGGACAGGCAAACCAAGAAATGGAGCATACTCAAGTGTGAGCGACTTGTGCCTCGTACAGAATCTTGCAACCCCTACTGTCAAGCAGATGCGAGATACGCGAAGTGTCAGTAAAGCTTCCTTGTTCCTTGTTTGCAAGATTTACAACATGGTTTCTCATGGTTATTTTTTGGAATCAAATTTCACCCCAAGGATATCAACTTCATCTCCAGTTGCAACTACCCACCCATTCATTCTTAACTACTGCATACCAGCATTACCATCATGTACCTAGAGACCATCATCATTTGCGTTTTCTCAGGGGCCACAATGTTACTTGCCAACTATTTCCCCAAGTTGATATTAGCTCTTCGCTGTGATTGATGTATACTTAGAGCAGCTGGCATTTCTTCTCGTTGGATAAGTGAATGACAGTGTACAGTTCGTCTGCATATGCATGTGTTTCAGGAGAAAGATGAGAAGGTCTTGACGTAACATTCCATAACAATGGTCCCAGCACGCTTCCCTTTGTGGATCCCTTGCCCTAAAAAAAAAAAAAGCAATATCTGTCTTGCTGATTCCGTTCCATTGAGACTACACTCAGATTATCTACCAGATAAGGTAATCACTGAGGAGACATAGCGTAGAATGCTTGCAATTCCCGTGCTTGAAGTTTAGCTAAGAGGCCCTGTGCCACACCCGGTCGAAGCGCCAGCAATGTCCAGTGCTACCACATAGCTGACTATGGATTTCATCCATGACTGGTGCCCCAACTATAGTGGAGAGGTTTTAACACCAGATCAGCAGCAGAGTAACTTTCCTGAACCATACTGCCGATCACATAGTATGATGGTTATCAAAAACTGTCAATTGTCTTTAGAATATTGTCTCGGGATCTTACCATGATTGGGGTCAGGAGTGACACTGGTCTGTAGTTGCTGATTTTTTGCTCTGCTTTTCTCTTTTGTGAACAGGGACTACATTTGCTTCTTTCTAGAGAGGGCCATTTACCTGACTAGGCAGTGCTGACAGATGCGAGTTAAGATTGCTGCTAGCTGGTCTACACATCTTCTCACAATCTAGGGTGGGCTCAACTTGTCTGGGGCCCACAGCCTTTTTCTTGTCCAAGCGATTTGAGAATGGAAATCCAGCACCTCCTCCTGCCTATGTCACCATTGACAGTTTGACAACAGTTCTGCTGATTGTAAGGAAAAAATATTAAGACTGAATACATTGTAAAAATAGCTACAGATGATTTTTACCAAAGACTATGTAGAAGACCTCTGGTAGTTTCTGCTGGAAATAGAGTACTGTAGAACTCTGTTGGTAAAAGACATTAGGTGGCGATTTTTTTGTTCCGAATAAGATTACACACGACAGTTCTGTCACAAAACTCCAGCTAGAAGGTTTCTGTCTCCCCGACCACACTCCATATCCAGTAGACTTTTGATGAACATACATCAGGATGTAAAGACTTATGTCTCTGTCACAACGCAATATAATCGGTGAAGATGGCTAACAAAGAATAGGTTACCATTTGTCATTCAACGACTGTGACATCTCTCGCCGCAGAAAAACCTGAACATGAGGATAGAAAACTGTGTAAACGCTATTTGATAGCAGCTGGTAGTTGACATAACCTAAGTGTAGATGCAACAGAATGTGTAGTAGGACAAACAACAATTTGTCACTTAGATGTTTCGTGGCATACCACGATATCGATAGAGAGTACTAAGGATAGACCTAACTACTGGCTTAATTGCTAAACCCCGAACTGTTTTAAGGTTGTTGCCAGAGCTTTCTGGGGTATGCTTATAACTCATCCTTTTTTGAGGCAATAGTGCTTAGCCTTGCTCCTTTTATAAGCCCTCCTGCACGCTGTTCCTCTCACGCTTTGAATTCCATTTAGTGCTGCAATAATCCTGTCTGATTGCCTAAATCTTTAGCAGCCGGTCTCTGATTCATATATCTAAAATCTCGCATCATACAGTTTCGAGTTGTTCGGCCTAACCTCTTTAACGGAACAACATTATCCAGGATGGTAGTGACATTGTTTTTGAATTTTTCCCAGCATCGATTACCGGTCCGTTGCAACTTTTTGTCCACTGTCCAGTCACAATTGTGTAGCCTATTTACCAGTGTTTCTTTACTGTAGTTTGTAGTTAACCTCATTTTTATTGTCCTGTGTAGGCCTCTCCTATCCCTAGTGATTGTCCTGGTGCAGTAAATGATGAAATGATCACTAAGACCTGTGGTAATGACGTCTGATTGACTAATGTTCTCAGAGCGGTTACACGGTATGTGGTTAGTTAGGGTGGCTGAGAACTGTGTGATTCGGGTTGGTGTATTAATTAGTTGAGTGTAACTATTTAAACCTAGAATCTGCTTATATCTTTTGCATAGCCCGTTATTTTGCTGCTGAGAACAGATATTGAAGTCGCCCAGTATTATTGTCTCACAATTGTTTTCAGGTCCGGACAAGATTCTGGAAAAGTCTTCTAAGAACTGGTCCTGGGTGGGAGGGCGGTAACTAGTTCTTACTAAGATGGGTTTAGTCTTAGGAAGCAGCACTTCAAACCATAATCTCCAGTTTATTGTTATTTAAATCAGGTCTTGGGTTGTAAGCTAAGTCACTTCTAATGTAGGCACATACTCCACCACCCTTTCTGTTCCTATCTAAGCGTTTTATATTGTAACCTTCTATTTTGACCTCGTCGTCAGTCACAGTATCATCCAACCAGGATTCAGAGATGGATATAACTGCCGCCCTAGTTCTGTTAGCTAGAATTCTAATCTCTGCCAATTTTGGAAAAAGTGATCTTGCGTTGACATGAATAAAGTGAAGGCTTGTTTTCATAAAACAATTATAATCATCAGTATATGGCAATGGGTCATTTGTATTAAAATTAGGTAAATCAGTGTCCTCATTGCTAAAAGGTAACTTTGCCAAAGTGCATTTGTTACACACAAAATGAATTCTGGCACCGTTGCTATAATTGTACATACATCCATCATGCAGCCATCCCTTACACATTTTACGTAAGGTGTCTTTTCTGTTTTTCTTGCGTACTTTAGTGCAGTGTATGTACCTGTTTGGTGGTGTTTGAGATAACTAGAATGGCTGTATTGTCTCACATTGACCTATTTATGCATTACATATGGGGTTAAGGTTATCATTCCTAGCTACTAGACCGTCATTAACACCGTCACTTATCTGTTTTGCCTCTGCACAATAGTTTGAGGTCCTGGATTAATTTGGATATCACCACTTAAGAGCGCTACAATAAGAGCTGTGTGCCACTGTTTTTGTTTGGGTATGCGGTGTTGCCATACCTTGCGGCGATAGTGACATTTACGTTTCTGGTAGGATGGCAACTGTTTGGCTTTTACTGTCCAGGGTGCTATTATCCCATTCGCCTTTTCCAGCGCTCATGACTGATTTCTTTCTTCATGGAATTGCAGGAGAAAGATAAATATAATTATGGCAGCCTGTAATGCCTGCCATTTTCACTCTTCACTCTTTTACTCATATACAACAATATTTATTTCTCTTTTCCAGTCACCAAGCAAACCCTAGTATCTGCTCTAGCAATCACCACTGAATTACTGGTAAATTTTCTACTTCAAAACCCTCTTCACTACTCACTTTTCCTTTAACTTCACAAACCCCTTTCAGTTAACCCCTTATTTCACACTCCCCTTCCTGCCTCACTTCACAGTCCGGTTTCACCTATCACACTTCTAACTCCTTTCCATTCTGACAGGACCAGAAAGTTTTAATCAATGGTTTTATCTGTCCAAATCCCCCTCAATTCCATTTATCGGGGGTTGTGTGGTGTTGTTGACTGCCTGACCTGGTCTGCTGTCTCAGTCATTTTTAAAACCACTGAGGGAAGAAAACGCCACCTACAACCTGACTTTCCTAAAGTTTTATAGATAGATTTGGCGTTTTCTGCTATGATTCCCTCACTGTACACTGGTCAGCTGAATATAGGTCAGCTACTAAAACATTAACCTTGACTGTTTAACTATTCACTTCTTTCCCACGACTGGCACTGAGGGATATCCGACCTATAACCTTGGAGTTTTGTATTGTAGATTTGACGATGTCTCCTGTGTTTCCCTCTCGTTAACACTGGTACAGGTGATATGATGGTGGTACAGATATGATGCTACTGTCAGTATAGATGAACGTCAGTATAGATGAGAGCCTCACTTCGCTAGTTGTACGTCTGGCATTAGTTGGTGTTTGGATGCCTGTCAGCCATGTTTAAATGCTCAATTCTTTCCCTCGTTTGGCACCGAGGGAAAAAAGTCCTACAGACCTGTCATTTCCTTGGAGTTTTGTTGTTAGGTTTTCTGCCATGTTGTCTTCCCGTTGAACATTGTGCAGTTGATATGGAGGTCAATTATTTCAATGTAGTGGAAAACGTCTCATGTCTGGTACACGTCTGGCAGCAGGTCTGGTACTTTAATGCCGGTCCCTCTTTTGTCATATTTAGTCCATTTCGTTGTCGTCACCGTCAGTTTTCATGTCACTACATGTTGTTGCGGCAGTTCTTGCAATTAGGCCATCACTGGAATTCGGATAGACCCAGGGGACGGCAAGATATAGGAGCAGCCTTGTTGCTGCTTGCTGCCACGGCCACTGCCACTACGTCCTTCACTACACTGCCAGGGATAATATGCACAAGGATCTCTGCCCACTCTTTTCTTCCTGCCATAGTGCTAAAGATGGGATACCAACAGCAGTGGAGGGTGTCGAGAGGCGGAGGAAGGAAGGACTGAGGAAGCCGCTGGTTGGCGAAACGTTTCCACAATAAAGATACCTAAATGTTGCACAAGATTACATTATGTTCTGCTCTCATATTTTAGTATATTTAATATTTCACTGAAGACAGAATTACATAATGTCTTCAAATATGTAATTCATGTTTATCATCAGTAAAAGTTCCATAAACCTTATACACAGACCCAACATTGTCTTACGTTTACTTTGCATAAAAATCATTTTTGCTTAAAATGAGTTTTGTTTATTATATTGCTTTCTATCTGGTCAGGATATGGAATAAGGTTTTAAGTTTTGGGTCAATACTTTATTTATTTCTGATCACTCTCTTCCTTTTCTATGTCTGAAACTTTTGCCTCTGACTGTAGAGAGAACATCGTTAGTGAACATTTTTATCAGTGGGTTTGAGTTTGACAAGGACTTGCCAAGTATGAGCCAGTAGGCCTGTGGCAGTGCTCCTCCTTTCTTATATTCTTACAAATTTATATTGTCTTCACGCGGCAGTTGCCTTGAACATATTTTCAGTGTCACTGCCCATTCTCTTGAGGCACTCGTTTATATTCTTGTTACTCGCGCTTATCTAGCAACAGTATTTATGACTTATTTGGTTCTGGTTATAATGTTCGTCTTTGAAATTGAGTCCGTACCCAAATAGCAAACTGCAGTCGGTAGTGAGGAAGAAACCATGGAACAGGTGGGATTCGAAACCATGGCGAAGGAATCGTAAGACTCTGGGCCAGTGCAATTTCGTGAGTCAGCACTGAGAAAGAGAGACGTTGAAGAACAGAGCGAAACGTTGACAATTGTAAATTAAGGTTTGTTCTGCAAGGTGTACTGATTCTTGGAAACTTAATTTGGTTAAAACACTCTCTTTACCCCAACGTTACTTGTAAATGAAGTTAAAGGGGAGGGGTTGCTTTATGGTGGGCCCTTTTTAAATTACTACCTTTTTTTAAAATCTGTCCGAGGCTGATTACTTTTGCATTGCTTAAAAAGAAAAATTAAAATTTCCCATCGTTTAATTTGTCCTTTGTTTTTTAATGAAAATGAAGGGGAAAGTTGCACAAATAAGGGCGGGTCAAAATTATTACCCAGGAAAAAGTTTTTACCCCAGCAGCCAAACCTAAACGGGTGTTGGGGGTTTTGATGTAATTAAATGGGAAAGGGGGAAACTAATACACCATTTTTCAAAAAAATTTCTCCATTTTTCTTTCTGGTGTGTGTGGTTGTAAATTTTTTTCTAGCCCCGGGTTTTGTCCCTTGGTTTTCCGGGTCGTTTGGGAAATTTGTTTTTTTAAAATTTTTCACGAACTGGTAAATTTTTTGTTAAAAATATATAAAAGGGTTTTACAAAATTTGTTAAAAAACAAAAACCCAAAATTCCCCAATCTTCCCCTTTTTTTCCCTGATGACAGATGTGCTGGTGGTATTAACAAGACTTTCCCTAAACTGTGACACTGATTTTTAAAAAACAGAAAGAAGAAAAAGGAAAATTTTTGCGTTAGGGGTTTAGCCCTGGCAAGAGCAAAAAACCCACCATTTGACCCCAAGTCGGGGCTGCGGATCCTGGGGTTTGCTAATATATCAATTTTTTTAAAACCCCCTTTCCCAAGTTTTGGGGTTTAAATTAATAATAAACAAGGCCCCCGATTTTTTCCCACTGTGTCACCCTCAAATTTTTTTGTGGGTTTCCCGGGAAAGCTTTTGCCCCCTCCTAAATTTTTTCCAGAGCTTTTAAATACTCCTCAGCTTTTTTTTGGGAGCTCTTAAATACTCCTAAAATTTTTCCGGATTTTCTTAATACCCCTCAACTTTTTTCCCGGGAAAGCTCTTGATGATCTCAACTTTCTTCCGGGCTCTTAAAAATCCTCAGTTTTTTTTCCGGAGCTCTTGCCACTCCTCAACTTTTTGGGATTTTAATACTCCTAAACTTTTTTTCCCGGAGCTCTTGAAACTCCTAAACCCTTTTTTCCCCGGAGTTAATTACTCATCGTTTCTTCCGGAGTCTTGCCACTTCTCAACTTTCTTCGAGCTCTTGATATTTTTTTTTTCCAAAAGTCTTGATGTCCTAAATTCTTTTTCCCGAGCTCGGGCCTTTTCCCTAAACTTTCTTCCGGCTCTTGAAACCCTAACTTTCTTTCAGAGTCTTAATACTTCTCAGCTTTTTTCCCCGGAGGTCTTGCCCCCCCTAAAACTTTCCCCCGGACCCTTTTTGCCACCCTAAAATTTTTTTCCCGGGAGCTTTTACCCCCTAAACTTTTTGGAATTTGATATCAACTTTTTTCCCAGAATTTCTTCCCCAAATTCCTCAAATGCTTTTTTTTTCTAAAGAAAATACTTTGGTTTCCCCCTTTTTTATGTTACTTTTCTATCATTCTGCAAAAATAAATCTCTCAAAATTTTTTTTTTTGATTGATGAATCACAATTTTTAAGAAAATTTAATAACTAAAAAAAATATTTAAAGTTTTTAAAGTTACTGGGGTTTTGTTAATTCCCATTTAAATTCAAAAATGCAAATTTTTATTTTTAATGCTAAAAAGAGCATGATTTTACCCCCCCCCAAAAAAAAAATTAAACATTAAATTTTTTTAAAATTTGGCTTTGCTTTTATGTTGAAGAAAAAAACATTTGTGTGTTTTTTTAGTTAAACTTGGGAAAAACTTTTACAATACAACTTTAAATTTTTTAAAATTTTTGCTGACTTTTTACACAGGGACAAAAACATGACAGAAATGACAGCGTAAGGGGTTAAAAACCATCATATTTAGTTTTTTTTTTCAAGGATTGAATATCCCCAGCTGCTATTTTTTATTTTTTTTCCCATAATTTTTTATAGTCCGGGGGGGGGGGGAATTAATTTTTGTGGTCTAGAAGATGTTTGGAAAAGTGAAAATGTGAAAAATAAAAAAGAAATTAGTTAAATTTTTAAAATTTATTTCTAAAATTTTGTTTATAAGTTAATTCTTGGTAGTGTTTAAAAACTAATAAATTTTTTCACCCCTTTCAAAATGGAGGGCCCCCCTTTCCAAAATGGCCGAGAACCAAAAAAATTCCCCAAACGAATTTTTAAATTTAAAAAAGTTCCTAAATTCCCCTAACTTGGGGGAAGTGTTTTTTTTTTTTTTCCCTTTACAACTTTTCGACTTATTTTAAAAAACAAAAATAATTTTAAAAACCGTGAGAAAAGATAAATATAAAAATTTGGATAAAAATTTCGATTTAAAATTTTGTGCTTTGTGGTTTTAGTTGGACTTTTGGGGGGGGTGTGTGTTACTTCCCTTTTGGGGTTTTGCAGGGGTCGAGTTTTTGTTCCTGGCCCCCCTTTTCCCCCCCCGGGTTGCTACTGGGCCCTTCTCCCCCCGGGCCCCATGAGTTTTTCCCCAAAACCTCGTTTTAAAACGTGTAGGGTTTCCTGCCCCCATTTACTTTTTTTTTTCTAGGTATTCACCCCCCTTACAACTCTATGATGAAGAAATACTTCCTATATTCTTGATCTTTTGTGTCTTCAACTTCCAATTTTTGGCCTCTTGTTTCTGTTTTCCCCCCCCTGGAACATCTGTCTTTGTCCCCCCTTGTCATTTCCACGCGTTTTTTATATGTCGTTATCATGTCCTCCCCTGACCCTCCTGCCCTCCGTGTGTCAGGCCGATTTTCCCTTAAAACTTTTTTTCTAGGACATTTCCCCCTTTGCTCTGGAACTAAAACCCTTTTCGCAAAAAACCTTTTTACTTTTTTTCCCGTTTTTTGACGTGCTTTATCAAGGGGGGTTCCAAAAAGGGGCTGTTTCTCCGTAGGGCCTGACATACCCCGGTGTAAAGTGTCTTGAATGATCCCCCTTTCTAAGGGATCGGAAAGCTGTTTCCGGGTTTTCCAGGGCCATTTTGTGCAGCAGTTATCTGATTTATGTGTGCTTTCCCGGGGACATGCTCGGTGTTATACTCACCCCAAGGGTCTTTCTCTTGAGTGGGTTTGCAGTCTTTGGGACCTAGCCTATACTCTGTTTGGGGGCCCCCTTTTGCCTTCCCCATCTTCATGACTTTGCATTTGGGAGGATTAAATTCGGGGAAAACCCTTTGGGTGGACCAGGTGGGCCGTTGTCCAGGTTCTTTGAAAATCCCGCCTGGCTTCATCGATTTAATTTCCCCCATTAATTCACATCATTTTGCAAACGGGGCACTTTGAAAACCAACCCTTCCCTCTGTCGTTCACCTTTTCCAAAATGCAGGTCTGGACCGACCCCTGTGGGGGCCCCCCTGTCACAGGTGCCACTGTGGTTTCATCATTTGGGGAACCCTGACTCGTTTTTGCCCCTGTAGGTATTCTCTTTTTCCATTGCAGTGCCCTTCCCGGGTTTTATGCGCCTGGTTTTCTTAGCTTCTGCACCTAATCTCTTGTGAGGAAAAAATGTTTTCAAAAGGGCCCTTTTGCAGTCCAAGAAGAGCAATCCCACCCTCTCTCTTTGTTTACTTCTGTTATTTTTTTGTAGAAATTCCCGAAGGGTTTGGGGGCACAGGATTTGCCTTCCGTTTTTAAACCGGGGCTGGTTTTGGGATTTTTTACTCCCGTTCCGTTCCAGGTGCTCCCCCCACTCTTTTCCTGACAATCTTTCCATAATTTTTTCCTTTTCTAACACGTCAAAGGCCAGGTCTATAGTTTTAGTGTCTTTTCTGTCTTTTTTTAAAAAAGGGAAAATCCCTTGCCGTCTTCCATACCCCAGGGAGTTTTCCCAGTTTTCCGGGTTTTGTTGAAAAATTGTGGAAAGTGGCACCCCCCCCAAATATTGCCCCCCCTTTAAGGACCCCCGGGGAGTTTTTGTCCGGTCCCTTGCCTTTGGGTTTCAAGTGTCCCTTAGCAGTTTTCCCTCCCCTCATTGTATGTATGTGTCCAACACTTTTTGGTGTATTCCTTGCTGGGGTCCCCATTGGTTGTCCCCCCCGAGTCCTTCCTTTCTCTACGGAAAAAACTTCCCTTAAAAACTCGTGTTGAGGGGCCCCCCACTTTCCTCTTGATCGTTTCTTGTGGGTTCTCCCCCTTCTTTCCTCAGCCCTTTTCACCTGGTCCCTTTAAGTTGTCTTCCTCCTAAAAGTGGGATACAACCCGTTTTGGGTCCCGATTTGGTTTCGATGTATGTCGGTTTTTTTTACTGTCGCTGGGGCCCCTCCTTATTTTGTGCATTTTCGTTTCTGGTCTTTACTAATTCCTTGTTTTTCCGGGTTCCCCATGCCCCCGTACCCTTTTCCCTTCTCTGTTGCACTTTTGTTTTTGCCCCCCTAAAACCTCGGGGGAAACCCAAAGGGCTTTGTTTTGGTTTCCTATTATTTCTTTTTTCCCTTTGGGGAAAAATACTTTCCTTCCCTCCTTGCCTTGTTGCCATTTTCCCATCTCTTTTTACTGTTTTTCCCTACCATTTCTCTGTCCCCTGAACCCTGGGGAATTTTCTCATACCTGTGTTCCCCCCTTTTATATTTGGGCCTGTCCCTTCATTTCCCCTGTCCCTTTCCCCCCTTTGAAAACCTTTATTATATAGTCAAAACTAGCACCCATGACGCTAGCCCCAAGGGGCCTCTCGTAAGTGATGTCCTCAATGTCCCAATGTCGGGGAACACAAGACCAGTCTTGCTGGTCATCCTCCCTCTTCCTGGTTGGTCCCCCACTGTTGATGCATGAGTTTTCAAGTACCCCACCCTCATCTTGGTCTCCTGTTTTTGGGACCCCATGGGCTCCCAGGTTTTTCCAGTCATCTCCCTGGGTTGAAATGCCCCTTACCAGTAACTTTGCTCTGCTCGAGTGAGTCTTCTTGCCCCCCTCGCCCCGTGTTCCCCCTCACCCTTTTTTTTTTTTCGACTCTCTCTTGGCCCCCTGCAGCTGTGGGGTTATACATCACTCCCAATGACACTTTTGTTCTCTGGACTGTTGTCCTACAATGTAGTCTCTTTCTCCAATCATGTCCAGCCTTCCAAATTTTCCTCAAATCCCCCTTTTGGGGGGTTTTAGAGCTGAACCCCCCCTCCCCCCCACCCTTCTATCTTTCTCCCGGTCTGATATCCTGTTGGAAGATTTTGTTGTTTTTTGTCTCAGCGAGTTTTTTTTCTGTGATGCTATGATGTTGGGGATTTTTCACTGTTTTTTTCCACTCCCCCATGTTTATTCGTTTTTCCATCCCGGTTTTTTGTACCCAAAACCCTTTAGTTTCTTTTCTATCTTGTGGGGCATGCAAGATATTGGGGTTGGGGGGGCGAGGGCCTTTGGGGGGGGCCTATATGGGGTGTGGTTTTAGGGGGGGGTTTGTGTTGATGGGGGTTGGGGGCAGAAAAGCCCCCTTAAAGGGGCAGCTGTTGGGGTGAGGTTTGTTTATATGGGGGTTGGTTGGGGAGAGGGAAAAGTTTAGTGGGTTGGTTTGTATAGGTTTTCTCGTTGCGTTTGGGAAAGTCGCGGTTGGTTTTTGGTGGGGATTCTGTGGGGTGTGTTTGCCCTTCTCCTGTGTCTGGGGGGCCCGCTCTTTTTTGTCATTTGGGTTCTGTTCCTCCCTTTGGGCTCTGTACCCTCTCTTTGTGTAAATCCCTTTCTTTTGTGTTTGTCGGCCCCGGGCGAGGTATAAATCTCTGGTACCCCCTTTTTTCCCCCAGGCTTGCTTTCTCTTTCAGAATCCCGGTTCGAAAATGATTCTTCCTTGGGAAAATTAACCCCTTTTTTGGCCGTATCCTTCCACTCGGGAAAAAACCCCCCAAATTTTGAAAATTTTTCCCAGGGGATTCCCCCCCCTATTGTTTTTTATGTTTCCCTTTAATCCTTTTTCCCTCCCCTCCTGTTTTTTTTTCTTCCCAAAATTTCCCCCTTGGTTTTTTGGAGCCCAAACCAAAAAATGGGCCCCGCCCTTTTCCCCCCAATGGTCTCCATCGTTCTCTGAGGATTTTATTTCTTCCCTTTACATTTTTGTTCAGTCCCCGTATTCTGAAACTTCTATTCTCAGGAATGTTTTTTTCCGGGCCAGCTGTCCCCTTTTACTGCGTTGGGTGTTTAGAAAACTCCCCCCCTTTTAGCATACCCTTTATTTTCTTTGGACCCGTCGTTTGATCTTAGTGTGTCATCGTCCCTTTTCCCCGGCCCCACCTGGGTCTGATAGGGCCCTTGTGTACGGCATTTTCTCCGTTTTTTTGCTTTTCCGTCCCCTTTTCTGCGCCCGACTTTTAATTTCCCGATGTCACATCTGAATTTTTTCAAATTTTTCCTCTAATAGTTTCGGCTTTGCAGTTTCTCTTTTAAGACTGTTTAGCTTCTGGTGCTAAGACCTGTACTTTTCCCTTCCTGCACTCTTCAGTTTTCCCCTCCCCCCCCTTTTCTTACCCAAACTTATATCTTCCTTCCCCCTCTTCCCCCCTTTTTTGGGGGCTCTAATCCCCTCTTTTTCCCCCCTGGTTCTTTACCCGATCTCTGGTTTTGCCTTGAGGCCCCATTTTTTTTTTTTTTTTTTTTTTTTTTTGTTACCACAGACAGAAGGCTAGAGGAGGGAGAGGGTGCGAGGGGAGAGAGAAAGGGTAGAAAGAGGGAGAGAGAGGAGAGAGAAAGGGTAGAAAGAGGGAGAGAGAGGAGAGAGTATGGGGGTGAGGGATAAGACCAAGGGGGAGAGAGAGAAATGTGAGGGGGGAGAGAAAGGGTAGAGAGAGGGAGAAAGAGAGGGAGAGGGAGGAGGGAGAGAAAGGAGAGAGAGGGAGAAAGGAGGGCGAGGGAAAAGGCTATGAGAGAGAGAAATGGAGAGATGGAGAGAGAAGCTATAGAGAGAGAGGAGGGTGAGAGATAGGGTTATGGAGTGAGGGAGAGAGAGGGAGAGAGAGAGGGAGAGAGAGAGGGAGAGAGAGAGGGAGGGAGAGAGAGGAGAGAGAGAGAGAGGGAGAGAGAGAGGGAGAGAGAGAGGGAGAGAGAGAGAGAGAGAGAGAGAGAGGAGAGAGAGAGATAGAGAGAGAGAGAGAGAGAAGAGAGAGAGAGAGAGAGAGGAGAGAGAGAGAGAGAGTAGGGGGGAGGGGAGGGAAAAAAGGCTATGAGAGAGAGCAACGCGAGGGAAGGAAAAAGATAGGAGGGAGGAGGGAGTGAAGGCAGAGCGGGGGAGGGGAAAGGTCTGTGGGGGAGGGAAAGGTCTGTGGGGGGGTGAGGGGACGCGGTCAAATTCCAAGGATCAGCTGTGTGTACTCACCTAGTTGTGGTTTCAGGGGTCGAGACTCAGCTCTGGCCCGAGTGTATGTGTGTGCGCGCGTGTGTGTGTGAGCATGTCAGTTGTTTATATGTCCCAGAAATACAATTCACCTCTGTGTATCCGTAATACTAATAAGATTACATTAACACTGAGAGTTAATTCTAATAATTATAATACTAGCGTGTGTTAACGAGTCTTTCTTTCACCAGTTATGTACTACCTTTTACTACATGTGTACCCAATACTTGCTTCTCAGATTGTACTGTCTTTGTGTCCTAAAACATTATCTCTCGAAACTGTTGTCAGGGCTGTAGTCCATTGCCCCGACTTAATCCTCCTGCCTATTCCTGCTCCTAAAAAATTTTATCTTCCTACTACTGCTAGGTGTTGTGTGTATGATAATTGCTCTGGAGCAGGGTTTAGATAGCGAGCTACCAGTGACCGTAGGGCGTTTGTGTGTGTGTATGTGTGTGTGTGTGTGTGTGTGTGTGTGTGTGTGTGTGTGTGTGTGTGTGTGTGGTGTGTGGGTTTTGTGTGTGTGTGGGGGTTTTGTGTGTGTGTATGTGTATGTGTGTGTATTTATGATTACAAGCATATTAATGTAAAAGGTGATCAGTGTGTTTTATACATATGTATGTGTGTGTGAGAGCGTGTGCGTTTTGTACGTGTATGAATGATGGTGAATTCGCAAATGAATGTGAAAATAAGTGTGTGCATAAGCAAGATTATTTAGGTACAGGTGGACATAAATACAGTTACACAAATTATTACACATATTAATATATGTGTAAATTACCCAGGATAACCCCCAAAAAAGTCAGACAAAGTAACTAATTTCCAATATGCGGGATCTTGTAACTGTTCGTATTACAAATACATAAGACTAATAACGAAATAAAAACATAGTTGAACACTTATTATAGTTCTGGTGGAGGTGGACATATAGATTAATAAACAATCATTCATCCACACAGAATAAAGCATTCATAAACACACTTAAAGTGCTGATTAAGTACAATAAATATATATATAATGCAGATGAATTGTATAAAATAAATAAAACTCCCAAAATTTCATTGAGTGGCCAGACCTTGGTGGCCGAACTGGACGGTACCTTGGCTGCGTCTAGCTGACCTACGGTTAGACTGTCTTGGTGCGTGTAATTACAGGATGCAGTTTTCTGTGTCCCCTCCTGTAATTCCACTCACGTGGACAGTCTTACCGTAGATCAGCTAGACAAGACCTCGTTTCATCTAGCTAGATCACTGAGGGTGGCTGAGCTGACTTCGGGGAAAAAAATACCCGGGGAAGGCTGAGATGGTATATAACCTAAGGGAAAATGAGGAAGGAAGACATCCGGGGGACCACGGATGGGTTCCTGGATACATGGACCCGGGAAAAGCGAGAATACCTTGGGAAAATGGGTAATCCCGATGGACTCCTGGATACATGGACATGGGAAGACAAAGGGGGAATGGTTGTTGAGGCAGACCTGGGGGGGTGAGGGAAAAGTTCAATAGATAGGTGTGAGGGAAAAATATATAGTAACAGTAGTTTCACTGCCCGGGTACTAGTTAAGGTAGGGTAAGTGAATCTCCCGTTTTTCCCGCCTTTTTTCCCCCCACCTGAAATTGATAGTTTGTCTGCCGGTACTAGTTAAGGTAGGGTAAGTGATCTCCAGTTTTTCCCACCTTTTTTCCCCCTCCCTGAAAAATTTATAGTTTGACTGCCGGCTGCTTGTTAAGGTAGGGTCAGTCTGCTCCCCCTTTTCCCCTTTCCCCCCCCTCTTCCCCCCCCCCCAAAGGTGACGTGTGGGGCTCTGGTAAACAGTTAAAACACTAGACTCACAGCTCCCAACTCTACTCTAGGATGTCGTGGGGTCACCCGGCAATTTCAACGAGGAGGAAATGAAGGAGAAGGATAACGCCCAGAGACTTCGCCAATTTGTTTCTCATTTACCTGTGCCCTGTATAAAAATTTGCAGGACAAAACCCCAAACATCATTGCCCCCCCCCCCCCCCCCCCCGGTAAGAACCTGTTTCTTGTCATGGGGAAATTTTATACTCACGGCAATAATCTGTGAAAAATTAGCCGGGTGGGGGGAAACCAACACCTGCGAACCCCCCCCTTCTTTCGGAAAAACGGCTACGATTTAAAACAACTTTTTCCCCAAACACCAGGACACCCACGTTTTATTTACTTTAAAAATTAGCGTTGAATTCATTTATCTTTATATTTTTCATTTTTCATTTTTTTTAAAATTAGGATTAATATTTCATTTTTTAAGTGTTTTACATTTTTTTTTCTATATAAAAAAGTGTTTATGTTTGTCTGTTATTATTTCTTTTTTTTTCCAAATTTTTTCCTGAGGGGGAGCCACCCTTTAGAAAAAACTGAATGAATTTGTTAGGGGCTGAGAAACCCTTTAAACAAGTGGCAAACCTTGCCGGAAAAATTTTAAACTAAATTAAAGATTCAACGGCTCTCGAATCTATTTTGGAAACTTAAAAACACTGCATACCACCCCGGGTTCCCACCAGCCATGGTAATCTTTCTTTTATGGTAGGACTACAGTACAGGTTTTTTAAAAGATTTTTTTTTTTTAAAAGTCTCAATTTTTTTTGGGAAGTCTAGTAGGAAAGGATTTAATATTTAATTCTGCCCCCATTTTTAGTAGCTTGAAAACTTTGGAGGTTTAGTTTTTTGGGACCCGAGTTTTTTTTTTTTTTTTCCCATTTTGAAAAACTTGTTTCATGAGCTCTTTTTTTGTATCGGGGAAACTGTCATAGGAAAATCTTTTTTGGGTTGGTGAAAAGATTGGAGGGGTCAAGGGACCCCTTTTTTTTATTTTTGGTCGGACCCGGGCTTTGGAACCCTTCGTTTTCGTAAACATTTTGGTTTAATTGAAGCAGGGATCGAGCCCTCTGGTTTATTTTTAAAGTTTGAGCGGAGCAGGAATTAAACCCCCCGTTTTCTTTGATACCCTTTTTCATTTCCCCGATATTTTTAAGTTATTTTTTTGCAAGTATGGGGAATACCGTTTTGGAATAAAATGCGGGAAGAAAGTTGGGGAGAACCCAGGGAAAAATTTAGAATTTTCATTAGTGCTAAAATCCGGAAAAAATTAAAAAGAGGGGAGAATAGAAAGAGAGAGAGAAGACAAAAAAAGAGCGTGATAAAACTTGATGTGGGGAAAAAGAGCTAAAGTACGTGAAAAAAACAAGCAAAGGGTAAGTGGGAAAAGCAATTTTAAAAAAAGGGGGAACTTGGGGAAAAGAGCAAAGGATAGGGGAAAATGAGTTAAGGGAGGAGAAAAGGATCGTGAGCTCGAGCAAGTCCCCTTGAATTAGAAAATTAAAAGTTAACTTTCTCACAACAGCAATTGGTGAAGGAGTAAGGGGAAAAAACGTGCAGCTAGTGCCATATTCCAACCCCAAAATTTTTCCCTTTCCCTTTCACGAGGGGGGAAGACATTATTTCATACATTATCAGGTTTGAAAAATACTGCTCCCCCTCTGTGAAGGGCCCCAATGCTGACACCGGGCCCTACCGGGTTTTGGAAAATTTTTATTTTTTTTTTTTGGAAAGGGGCCTTGAATTTTCTATGAACTTTGTCGCAGGTATCTTTTTAAATTTAAAAAACCTACTGAAAAAGGAACCCTTTAAAAGCATATCAAAAACCATTTAATTTTAATAAAAAGATTTCAGGTATCCCACCTTACAGCCTGGCCAGAATTTTTCACCCAGCTAAGGTAACCCCCCCCTTTTCGTTTGTTGATTTTTGGGGTTAGAAAATTTCAGGAATTGATCACAGTTATGAATCTTTAGGGACTTCAGGGTTGCTGACCATTTCCCCCCCCCTTTGACGCTTTTCCCCAAATCAGATACGAAATTCACCCGGGAAACGAAACCCTTTTTTTAAAAGCTGAGGAATTTGGCTGAGGGCGGCCCCTGTAGGCTGGGGCTCACAATTCCTAAAAAAAAACCAAAAGGGATCGAACCCTAAGGGCAAGGGTTAAATCAGCCTTTAAGAAATAAAAGCCTCTAGGGGGAAAAAGTAAAATGCTTTTTTTATTCCTGTTTGTCTTTTTTTTGTTTTAAAGGGGCCCAAAAAAAAGGGTCCAAAATTGTCCTTCTAAGAAGGTCCAAAAAGTTGGAAAGGGAATTTTTTTAAAGACTGTAATGACCAAGCCCCCCTTCTGTTCAGGAACATTTAAATTGGATTTAAATGTATCAAACCATTTTACGGGGGAACACTGGATGCCCATTTTGTCATTTCTGACAAGCTGTTCCCAAACCCTTTAAAAAAAACTCATTCCCTGCTATACTTTTAAATACTTGGGCTGTACGGACACTTTTCCTACCCCGTTGTTACATTAGGTCTAAATTTGGGTTTCCCGGTTTTGGGCTGAAGCCGTACTAGCTCCCATCACTTCTTGCTCCGTACTAATAGGAATTTTAAAAAAGGTTTTCCATTCTTCCTTCTGAGGTTGAAATTTATCACCCAAGGTGGAATTTAAAGGGTTTTAGATCCTCTTCCTTTTGGGTCAGAGGAAAACCCCTAAAATTTAAAATGAGGGCAATGTCTCGTGAGATTCTTTTGGGATTTAAAAACCCGGGGATTGCTTCTCCGAAAGCGATGTTTGTAGGATCACCCCGGGTTTACTTTTTTAGATGAAAAATGAAGGTTCAAACCCCCGATACCATAAAAAGTCTTGACTAGGGCTCAGACCCAAAACCCAGGCTTTTCATTTCTGTCCTCCTTTGATTTTCCCTGACTTTAAGCCTTTA
Source organism: Cherax quadricarinatus (assembly GCF_026875155.1). NCBI lineage: Eukaryota > Metazoa > Arthropoda > Malacostraca > Decapoda > Parastacidae > Cherax > Cherax quadricarinatus. Next base: position 62,552 of record NW_026505724.1, read on the forward strand.
GATATATCGAAAGGGCTCCTTTGTCTTTACAAAGTAATTGCCCCTTTCTTCAAAAATTGCATAATGCCGTAAACAAAACAAGTTTTTCCAAAAGGGAAAAAAATTTTCATATAAAAATTTTAAAATATAAAGGTTCTTGTACCCAAATCAGTATTCAAATTAAATTTTAGTTAGTTTGATATTCCCTTTTTTAGTTGTTCCAAGCAATGCAGAGAGACTGTTTTTTAAAATGGCTCATGACCTGCCGTGGCCGGGGCCCTTTCTCGCATCGTTAAAAACCTTTAAAAAAATTTGGGAAACCCATTGTTGGCCAAAAAAGTCCCCCAGATGTCCCCCTACCTATTGTAGATCATGTAAAGGTTTTCCAACTGTCATCCTCCCCAGGACCAGGGAGTAAACCCATTTGGGCAAAATTTCCTTTCTTTTCGGTACCGTTTGAAAGAGTAGCTTTTGGACTTTGTTTTGGGCCTTTATCTCCACTTTATCTGGGGGACATAGTTTTATATTAACATTGGTTGATTTGCTTCGAGTTTCCCCGAAGCCTACCCTTAAAGGGCCCCCCAAATACACAGAGGTGGCCCGAAGCCCTTTTGTCCTTTTTTCCAGGGGGTGGGGATCCCTTTGAGAAATTTTTTTTCTGACCGTGGGAAAACAATTTACATCTGACTTTAAAGCAAAACCCATTCCAAAATTCTGGGAGTGAAACCTTCTTTAACCCCCCCATCATCCCCGTTTTAATGGGGGGGAATTGAGCGCCGCATTTGATTCTCAAGTCCATTTTTAAAGGGAAAATTTTTCTCCCAAACCTTTAAAGGGGGGGGTGGCATCGTTTCCCACCCCGTGCTTTGTTTGGGCCCTGAGGGAAATTCCCCGTGACTCTTTGGGGGTTTTTACCCCTTTTTAATTCTTTTATGGTAGGGCAGGCCAGAGGTCCACTGTCCCCCTTTATGGGGCTTTTGGGTAATGAGGAGGTAAAAGCTGAGGTTCAGTCCTTTTTACCAGTTTCTCCTTTTAAACCCTTTGATTTCCCAAAATTTGGGGGACCTCTGGGGATGTGTCGAAAAACCCAAGCTTGTCAATGGCCCGTAAAAAATATTTTTGGGTTCCCAAAATAGGGAAAAAGGGGGAAGTTTTTTTAAAATAGGGGGGGAAGTTCTTTGTACTTTTTCCCATTAAGTCAAATAAAATTTTTTGTAGCATGGAAAGGTCCTTTTACAAGTATTAAAAAATTTTTTGGGAAAATTTATTTCCTCATGAAGTCAAAAGGGGGAAAACCCAGCTTTTTTCATATCAAATTCCTTTAAAAAATTTTTCCGAAGAAAGTCAGTTAAAATGCCCTTTTTAAAAACTTTGACTTAGTTTTTCCCCCACGAAAAATTGATAAAACCCGGAAAAAAAAGTTAAAATGTGCGTAATTGACACCCCTAACTTAGCCATGTTTAAGAAATTTCATGAAATTTGGGGACCCCTTTTAACCCCTCGGACGCAACCACCATTAAAATTAATGAATCTTTGGGTGACCATAAGAGGGCATGAAATCTTCAATGTGTGAGTAACTTTTCAGACGTCTTTACTGATATTCCGGTGTTACCTCCCAAAGGTAAGGGCCCTAAAATTGACTTATTGACGGGGCAATCCTTTCAAACGGGAAAAATTTTACCCCGTTCCAGTTTACCTTTTGGGGTGCATTTTTACCGAGAGGTAGGGCAAATTATTAAAAAATAAAGATCAATTTAACCCTTTAGTATCTTTTATATTGGGTTTACCAGGGAGTCAGGTTAAGTGGAGGTTAAATTAATTTTAGACTTGCTATTGCTTTTAGGCCCAATTTCTATAACTCGGTGGGTTGTGGCCTATGCCCTTAATAGATAGCGATCTACACCAAAATTTTTTTGACGCTTTTTTGAGTTGAATTGCACCCGGGGTATCATCAAGTAATGTTAGATCCTTCTTTAAGCAGTACACCGCTTTCCTACACACCAAAGGGCTGATGCCCCCATAGAAAAAAAAGCCCTTTGGTTTGGTAATGCCTGTTTGGGTACCTACGTGAGACTGATGGAAAAAGGGCTTGGGTAATATGCCAAATTTTTCAGTTTATTTTGATAACATTTACGTAATGACATCTACGTGGGGCGAACATATCCAAACATTAACATTCAGTTTTGCTTTGGTTACGCTCACATGGCCTCACTGCCAACCCGAAGAAATGCTTCCTTGGGTTAACAAGATTAGATATATTGGACTGATACTTTCTAATAACACTCTGCAGCCTCTCCCAGTAAGATCAAAGCTTTATTAGAATTAAAATTTCCCCCAAAAACCCAAAGAAGCTCATGCGAAGCTTTCTTGGTTCTGTAAATTTTATGCCGGTTTATCCCGAACCTTACTGATCTTACAGGCATCTTATCTGACTTCCTTTAAAAAAAAGTCTGTAAAGGAACCTCTTGAAACTTTCCGACATAGCTGGGGAAAAATTTTTAATGAGATTAAAAGTATTTCTCGAAAGCCCCTGTACTTAAATTCCAGATATTAATAAAACTTTTTGTTTGAGAACTGATGCCTCCAATACTGGCTTAGGTGCGGTGTTACTACAATCCATGATGGTACTCACTTCCCTGTATGCTTCCCTAAGCCGGAAACTCCTTCCCGCAAAAAAACAAGATCTCCCCAATAGAAAAGGATGTTTAGCCTTGTGTGGGGTTATCTCCAAACTTAAATTTTATTTGTTGGTAAAGAATTCATTTTAGAAACGGACCACAAACCTTTGATATACCTAGAAACTTTTAAGGGGAACCAACAGTCGCCTCTTGAGGTGGGACTTTGGGCCCACTCCGGGTTTTTTAAAGTTCCATTTTGTGTATATCAATGGTTCATCCAATTATTTCTCTGATGGTTAAGTCGTGCAGTCAGAGAAGATTTGTTGCCTTACGCGGACTTCAACATGTTAGAACTTTTTCCTCGCCTATTCTTCTTATACTCCTTGACTATAAGTCTTGGTATGGGGGAGTGTGAGGGAAAAGTTCAATAGATAGGTGTAGAGGGAATATATATAGTAACAGTAGTTTCACTGCCGGCTACTAGTTAAGGTAGGGTAAGTGAATCTCCCGTTTTCCCACCTTTTCTCCCCCTCCCTGAAATTGACAGTTTGTCTGCCGGCTACTAGTTAATTAAGGTAGGGTAAGTCACGCTCCTGTTTTTCCCGCCTTTTCTCCCCCTCCCTGAAAGTGATAGTTTGACTGCCGGCTGCTTGTTAAGGTAGGGTCAGTCTAGCTCCCGCTATCCCTTCCCCTCCCTTTTCCCCCCTCCCCCCCGAAAGGTGACGTGTGGGGCTCTGGTTAAACAGTAAATCACTAGACTCACAGCTCCCAACTCTACTCTTGGATGTCAGTGAGGGTCACCTGGCAATCAACGAGGAGAAATGAAGGAGAAGGACTAACGTCCAGAGACTTCGCCAATTTGATCTCACTACCTGTGCACCTGTATGAAATTGCAGGACATAACCCCACATCATTGCAGCGGTAAAGAACCTGCTTTCTTGTCATCGGGATATTATACTCACGGCAATAATCTGTGAAGATCTAGCCAGTGGTGGTCACCAACACCTGCGACCCCCCCCCATCATCAGCAACGGCTACGATTTCAACAACAGTGTCACCAACACCAGACACCCACGTTTTATATACATTTAAATTAGCGTTGAATTCAGTTATCATTTATATTTTTCATTTTTCATTTTCTTTAAAAATAGGATTAATATTTCATATTTAAGTGTTTTACATTTTATATTTTCTATATAATAAAGTGTTTATGTTTGTCTGTTATTATTTCTTTTTCTATTCACTAATTTTCCTGAGGAGGAGCCAGCCTGAGTAATACTGAATGAAGTTGTTACAGGTGAGTAAGCCTTCACATGGGGGAAGTGGGGAAGGGAGAATATCTGAGGCGGACAGATGGACTCCTGGACACATGAACTGGGGAAAGCATCAGAACACAGTAAGTGGGTGGGTGGACGTTAAAGACGAACCACTGGCCTCCACGTGGCAAGGTCTGGTAACCAAAGATTACTCTGGGCTGACAGTGGTCGCAAATTTCGATTTCTCATAAAAAAAACACTTAGAATTTTGGGAAAGCAGAGCTTACCGAGATTAATATTTTTCATAACAGGTAATGTTCACATTTTTAGATTTCTTTTATATGAACGCTAATCATTTTACTTTACTGTTTAGGAGTTATTAATTATTATCAACCGAGGTATGACTCCATTCCAATACCTTTTCTTCAGTCTCGAGAGTTGAGGTAAAGTCTGAATACCAGAGATTCTCACATCTGTCTGCCTGTCATGGTTAGCAAGTTATGAGCATGGACATCTATAGTAAGTTATGGGGACTTTTTTAGCAACCAATGTTAGGAGGAACCTTTGAGGTACCATACAAGGAAGGTATGAGGGACCTAGGGAGGTCCCCTTTGATTTAAAAATGTGAGAGATTGTGACAAGATTATCTTATGCCAGCAACTAATAAATTCAAGATAGGTTTACCCTAAGAAATTCAAGCGGGTTTTGAACATTTTCTTGACTTTTTATTCACATACAGTGTAGATCTGAAACAGAAACACGTATGAGCACGTTGAAGTGGTTCAAAATTCTAATGAACTTTGTTGATTAGAAACACATTTTGATCTTGAATAAAAACATTCATTGAACATCCACATAAAATATAAATGTTTTTCACTCCTATATGACATTATGTGAGTCCTTTTGTATTTTAATGTGGATGGTTGTAGTGAGTTGTGGTGGTGATGGTTTGGGTGGTTGTCAGGATGGTTGACAGCGAGTTGTGGTGATGGATTAGTTTACAATGTGTCGACTTGATGGTAAGTTGTGGTAGTGGTTATGGAGGTGGATAGTGAGTTGTGGTTATGGAGATTTGGGATGGCAATTTTTGGCTATGGATGGATGATGGTGCATTGTGATTATGGACATTTTAGAGTAAGTAATGGTGATGTATGGTTCATTTTGAGTTGAGGTGATGGATCGTTGATGGTGAGCTGTGGCGATGGATGGCTGATGAGTTAAGGTATGGAAAAGTTGATGGGGAATTGTGGTGATGGATGGTTTATAGTTAGTTAGGATTATGAAGGATTTATAGTGAGTTGTGGTACAAGATGGTTGATGATGAGTTGTAAAGATTCATTTTGGGAAGATGATTTTGAAATTTTGAGTGTTAATGGTAATTTCAATAATGGATAGTAATGAATGTTGTTATTTTTTGGACACAATAAAAAAAACAGTTTCGTGGGGAACTGTGTTGGTCACCTCAGGTGTGTTGCCTAAGTTGTTTAATGTTCCTTGTGTTGTGTCTTGAGTTTGATGTGATCTACTTTTTTATATCCCCCACCAGATATCCTTATATCCCATACCAGATCATCCTTATATCCCATACCGATCAACCTTATATCCACACCAGATTTATCTTTATATCCCATTACCCGATTTATCCTTTATCCCATACCAGATCATCCTTTATCCATACCGATCATCCTCATATCCCATACCAGATCATCCTTATATCCATACGATCATTCTTATATCCCTTACCAGATCATCTTATATCCACACCAGATCATTCTTATATCCCGTACCAGATCATCCTTATATCCCATACCAGATCATCCTTATTTTCCCATTTCCAGATCATCCTTATATCCCACACCCGGTCATCCTTATATCCCATACCAGATCATCCTTATATCCCATTTCCAGTTTTCATTTTATCCATACCAGATCGTCCTTTATATCCACACCGGATCATCCTTATTTCCCCCTACCGATCCCTTTTATCCTTCCAGATCATCCTTATATCCACACCAGATCATCCTTATTCACAAAAACCCGATCATTTCCCTTTTATCCCACACCAGATCATCCTTATATCCCCCACCAGTCTCCTTATATTTCCCCTACCAGTAATTTCCCTTTTAAACCAAAACCAGATTTATCCTTATATCCCATACCAGTCATCCTTATATCCCACACCAGATCATCCTTATATCCCATACCGATTTTCATTATATCCCACACCAGATCATCCTTATATCCCATACCAGATCATCCTTATATCCCATACCAGATCATCCTTATATCCCATACCAGATCATCCTTATATCCCATACCAGTCATTCATTATATCCCACACCAGATCATCCTTTTATCATTATTTTCCCCTCCTTTTTTGATTAAATAATATATCACTGCATCTTTTAAGAAAGTTTTCCTAACTTAAAATATTTTAAGTTAGCAGTTACTCACAAACAGAAGTTTACTACTTTTAATTGTTATGATCTGCACGATGTTCACATACCACGTTAACTTCACCTAAACATTAACATTAAGTATTTGTTATGGTATAAACATTAAGAAAAAAGAAATAACATTGTGTGCCAAAAAAATCAGGTATAATATATGTTAACAATGATACATCGCAGTAAAATTTAAAAGGGAACAATAATTGTTTTAAAAAGAAAACCCTACAGTGTCAAAAGGGGGTTTTACTGACCGTCAAATTATGACCATTCAAAAAATTTATCCCCGGGTCAAATTTACCCCAGTTCAAATTTTACACCAGTTCAAATGGTACTACCTTTGGGGGGAGTTATTTTCCATTCAAAATTTTACACATGTAAAATTTTATACCCATGGGGAATTTACACAGTGTCAATTTTGCATTTCAAATGATACCATTATAAAGTTCACCATTCAAAGTTTTATTACCAGTTCAAATTATACCCATTTCGGAAAATTATACCATGTAGGAAAGTTACTAAATTGGGGAGTTACTCCCAGTTTAATCTATGAATTGCAAAATTTTTAATACCAGTTAAAAATTATTAAAAAAAAATTTTGGTTATGGATTTTATAAAAAGTTCCCCAAAAATTTTTTTTCAAAAAAACCCAAAAAATTAAAGGGGGGAAAAAGGGTATTTTTGGGGGCCGCGCCATTGCAAAAATTTCCCCTTACCCCATGTCAGGAGGGGGGGCTCTAAATTTCCCGGGGGTTTCCTTTTCAGGCCCCCAAAGGGTTTTTTACTCCAAAAATGGTAACAGTGCAAAAAATTCTTCCCCCATGGAAAAAGGGACAAAATTCGGGTTTTAACCCAAAGGGGGGTTTTTGGATTTTAAAACCCCTGGTCAAAGTTAAGGACAATTTACTCATTTTTAAACCCCAGGTGTCGGGTTTTTATCCCCATTTAAATTTAAACCAAAGATGGTATGCCATGTGCGGGAATTTTATACCTTTTTCAGGAAAGGGTACTGCCCAGTGTGCGGGAGGGTATGACCAGTGTGCAGGAGGTGGTATGACCAGTGGCAGGAGAGTGGATTGCAGTGTGAAAATTTGGAGTGGTACGACCAGTGGCAGGAGAGGGTACTGCATGTGCAAAAAGGTGGTACTGCCCGGGGGGGGTTACTCCAGGTGCAGGAAGTGTACGGGCCAGTGTCGGAGAGTGTACTTTTGGGGGGGGGTTGACCGTGTCAGGGATGGTACTGACCGTGTGCAGGAGGTGGTATTGCCCCGTGGCGGGGGGGTTTTCTGCCCAGTGTGCGGAAAGTGGTATGCCCGTGTGCAGGGAGTGTAACGCCCAGTGGCAGGGGGTTGGTATGCCAGTGTGCAGGAAGTGTATGACCATGTGCAGGAGGCGTACTGCCAGTGTCAGGGGAGTGGTCTGACCAGTGTCGGAGAGGGTATGCCCAGTGTGCAGGGGTGGTTTGCCCAGTGTGAGGAGAGGGGTACTGCAGTGGCAAAAAGGGTGGTACTGACCAGTGTGCAGGAGAGTGGTTGACCAGTGTGCGGGGAGAGTGGTACTGACCGTGTGCAGGGGTGGTCTGACCAGTGTGCGGGAGTTACTGACGGGTTTCAGGAGGTGGACTGCCAGTGTGCGGAGAGTGGTCTGCCCGTGTGCGGAGATGGTACTGCCCAGTGTGCATGAGGTGGTTTGACCGTGTGAGGGAGAGTGTTGACCGTGTGGGAGGGGTACTCCCAGTGTCAGGAGAGGGTACTGACCAGTGTGAGGAGAGGGGTACTGACGTGTGCAGGAGAGGGAAATGCCAGTGTGCAGGAGAGGGTATGACAGTGGAGGAGAGTGGTTTATGCCAGTGTGGGGGAGAGTGGTACTGACCAGTGTGCAGGGAGTTTAGCCCAGTGTGCAGGAGATTGGTATGCCCAGTGTGCAGGAGGTGTTGACCAGTGTCAGGAGAGTGTACTGACAGTGTGCAGGAGGTGGTCTGACCATTTGTGCAGGGAGGGGTATTGACAGGTGCAGGAGATGGTATGAAGTGTGCAGGAGAGGGGTATGCCAGTGTGCGGAGAGTTTTCGCCCAGTGTGCAGGAGAGTTTTTATCAGTGTGCGGAGAGTGGTATGCCCCGTGTGCGGGAGGGGTACTGACCAGTGTGAGGAGAGTTGTATGACCAGTTTCAGGAGAGGGGTATGACCAGTGGGGGGGTGGTATTGACCGTGTGCAGGAGGTGGTATGACAGTGTGCAGGGAGTGGTATGACCAGTGTGCGGAGGGGGGGCCGGTGGAGAGGGTTTACTGACCAGTTTTCAGGGAGGGGTAGACAGTGTCGGAGGGGGTACTGCCCAGTGTCGGAGAGTGTATGCCCAGGTCAGGAGAGTGGTACTGCCCAGTGTCAGGAGAGTGGAAAAGTGGGGGGGGTGGTACGACCAGTGGCAGGGGTGTATAAACAGTGTGCAGGAGAGTGGTACGACCAGTGGCGGAGGGGGACTGACCAGTGTACAGGAGAGTGGTTGACCGTGTAAGGAGGTTGTACTGACCAGTGTACAGGAGATGGTATGCCGTGTGCAGGAGAGTGGTATGACCAGTGTTAAGGAGGTGGTATGCCGTGTGCAGGAGAGTCTTTCTGCCCGGTGCAGGGGTCGTATGACCAGTTTTGTGGAGAAATTTTCTCCAGGAGGGGGGTATCACCCCCCTTCCCCCTTTCAGCCCGGGGGGGGGCCCAACCCCTCTCAGAAGGGGCGAGGCCTGTTTATGTAGAGTGAGTAATTGATCACAGATGCTATCCCAGTAGTCAAGTGACCTCTGTCCTTCGCGGTGTTTTGCAAAGTGTTTTTTTATAAGAGACGTACATTCTTACTTTAGAGGAAATTTAAGGAAAACCCTGCCCCCATTTTTTTACAAAAAAGATAGTGTACATTGTTGTCTATGTTAACCAGCAAGAAAAAACATTTGTTTGCTTTCGGGAGGTGACAGGATGCAAGGTTAGGTCAGCGTTTTTTTTTTTGTACCAGGGCAGTGACGGCAAGGGGCGGTGGCGTCTTCAGCTGCTTTGACTCTAGTGGAGTACATGACCCCGGATAACAGCAAAGAAAAAAATGATTGTGGTTAGTGTAAATAAAGTGTCCCAAAACCAATAAAAATTAGAAAATGTGATAGTTCTCTTGTGATAAATTATGAAACAATAAAGAAAATTTGTGGAAAATGTGTACCAGTGTGCGTTTTGACTGGAAGACGTGGACACCCAAAAGGACACTTCAGTTTATCAAGTCACCGATACCTGTCGAAGGTGTTGAGAAACCATGCTCATTAAAGAGAAAGGTATGTTACGAATTTCTTTAGAGGGGGATTGCGCGTTCTTGAGTCCAAGGATTTTGTAATAAACCCTTTAGCGGAGTAAGGTGTGGATTTTTGAGTCCAAACAAAAAAGTATTCGCGCCATCATCGAATAAAATATGTGACATAACCCCCGGGGTAATTTTTTACTTACAAATTATATTTTTAACCCCTGTTGTGTTTGTTCGACAGCTTTCAAGCCCTGTCTGAGGGGCGGCTGTGTAGCGATTTGCGTCATTTTCAGCTAAGGTTTTTCCCTTATTTATATTTATAAATTATAATCTTGCGGGAAAGGCCAATATATTCACAAAATTTGGGTACTTAAACGGAATAAAAAGCCCACATGTGTCCAAATATGTTGTACTACAGGTAAAAAAAACCCTATGACCAAAGGGGCCCTTTCGAAAAAAGCTGAAAAAACTGTGTTTTACAATATAAATCGTATAAATGAGTCCCTCCAGACCAGTCAAGAAAAGGGCACCCAAAAAGAAAAGGGCGCTCACCCCATTCACCAACAAAAACAGGGGCTGGGGGACTCCCCCACAAGAAGAAGGGGATGGACCCTGCCCCCCCATAAACTGCTCCAATCTCGATATTGTGTTAAGCAAAACCCAATGATGTTTTTTGGGTCGGGAGTGTATATATAACTAGTGTTTATAATGTTTAGACAGAATTAAGAGAAAGATTGTGAAAAAGTTTGTTTCTTTGATCTACCTGTTATTTTAAAAAGGCTTATTTTTAAAATTTAAAGTTTCATTAATTTTTTAACAAGGGAATTTATTATGGAAAAGTAAATTACGTTGATTACAGTTATACAGTGACATTTTTTGTGTATAGTGAATGGGGTTTTAAAAAACTCGTTTTTTACGATTAATCTCGGTCAGGTGACCAGTAAACTAAAGGCTTTAAACCCCAGAAACTGTACTGTTCCCCTTATGGTATTAACCTGGGGTTTAAGCTTAGTAGGTCAGTAGTGTCTGCTCGATTTTTGTGATTTAAAGAAACAAAATCAGTGTTTATAGCAGTAGAGTGTTTTTTAAACCTCTAGTGGGGTGCTGATTTTAGAAACCATTAAAATGGCTTTTTGAAAACTCAGTTTCAGTCTTTACAGCAAGATTCACAATTAGAAATTTAAATTTCAGTCTGTATGGTTAATAAGATACAAACATGTTTTTGGATCTTGAGGTCAAATTTGGTTATTACACAACGAGGGAAATAATTATTCAGACTTTAAAACATAGAAAAAAAATTTCTTGAATCAGATATTGGGGATGAATTAAAAAATGTTTTGGTCTTTTGTATAAAAAATTAAGGTGGACAGGGTACGGGCTATCTCCCGTAAAACTTGTCACACAGACCTACTATAACTAGTGGTCAAACCCCGTTACACCTGTAACAACAAAAATGCCCCATTGCCAAGCTTACCTACATTTTTTTCTTTTCCATTTTCCAAGGTCAAAATTTGAAAAATTCTTAGGGGTTTTTCAATCCTGAAAAATTCACGAATGACGAAATGAGATTGTAAGTTCAATTCCCTTTAAAAATGTTTGTAAAGGGGGAAAAACCCTATGAATGTTAAAGTCTTTCCCGGTTTTTAAGGCAATTTTAAAAGCCTTAGGTTTAGCAGACAATTACTTCGATGCTAAAAAAGGTTGAGTTGACATGAGTCTTAATATCAAGCTTGAAGCCCCCCAAAATTGTTTTTTCAGATTTACTGCATTTAAATCACTTGAAATGTCTAATTTAGTGCTAAATATGACCTAAGGTTTATCAGGGGTATTGTACAAGATAAGTTGTCCCCCAAAAACTATAAACATTAAATATTATGTTCAATAAACGCTATTTCATTGTGAGGAAATTAGCAAGGTTTACAAAAAAAGTTCATGCATGAAGCAACGAGACAAGATGAAAAATCCACAAATCTGGATAAAAAAACCTTCAACTCGTAAAAAAGAGTATCCCTTCCACTAAACGGGAAAAATGGGAAATCCATATGGCTTTTATAAAGCGTGAAACAAACAGACGTAAAAAAACTGTCAACATAAAGTTTCCAAAATGTTATTTGGAGGAAAAATTTGGCCCCACAGTATTGTATTCAATAACATCAATGGAGGACGTAAAAAAAGTGTTTTCAGTGAAAAGGTGCTAAGTTTTTTAGGTGAACACAAGGGAGGAAATGCTCATGAAGAAGTTTTTTAAAATGCAAGGGTAGCATCATACTGCATTATGCCCAAATACTTTTGCTAAACGCAGCGATTTCCCACAGAAAGGAAGTCAACAAGCAAAAGCTTTAAAATGTGGAGATAATTTTAAACAACTGCCTCCCGGCTGGGTTTGAGTTATCAAATAAATTACAAAAAAACAGTGCTAACATTTTTGATAAAGGTCACAAAGGCCCTTCTAGAAGAACAGTGTTGTAAAAAACGAAAACAACCCATGCCAAAATACAGTTTGATATGCTGTTTTTTTCCACAATTCTGGTAAAAAGAATATGACATAGCCGAATCATGTTGGGTTTGGGGAAAAAGGAAAAAAAAAAAGAGAAGCTGTGGGTAATGTTTGCCCAAAATTGTGCAGATCCAGGGGTTAAAAGAAACGTTGCGCACTGAAAGCGCTAAGGGCAAGTTAGCCCGTCTGAATACGACGGAACCCAAATTTGTCCAATTTATTTAATCATTGGAAGTGATTATTATCCCGTTTTGTGAAAATTAGTAAATAAAAATGATGTTTACTTTCTGAAAACAGCAGGAGGCCACAGATATGTGGTCCCCTTCCCCCCTTTAAAAATGGGGGAAAGAAGCTGTTTTTGATTCGTGGAAAAAGACTAGTTTCGAGAAAACCCCTGATCATGTACCACAGCAAAAAATTTTCATTAATGGAAGAAATGAATGAAAAAAATTGATAAGTTGTGGGATTTTTTGAGCGATAGGTATCGTGTAAATAAACCAAGCCCCCAAGAGTCTCGACTTTAACCAAAATTTTTTCCTTCAAAAAATTTAAAAATTTGGCAGTTTGGGTTAGGTTACCATGGAAATTAAATCCCCACATCTTAGCAAATTTCGCTGGCTTTCGGAAGATGAAAGCACAAAACTGGCTCGGGAAAAATCCCGAGTTACTGACTGTCTATGATAATATCATACAAAACGTTGGACAAAAAAATTCTTGAGGAAATTCGAAGTAAATTGAAGACAAAAAGTCATTATCTCCCGCACCATGGAGTCAGAAAGATTTTGAAACCAATCCACTTTGTGTTGTTATAATTTCAGCGCAGTGCAAAAAAAGATGTAGCAAGTCTTAAAGACTGTTGTGCCCCCACCCTCACTAAAAGAGAAGCTTGGAGCGTGTTTGAAAAAAGCACAAACCCCTTGCCTCAGGTGATATTTCCAAGGGTTTTTTTAAGAGTTGGACTACAAGAAATAGTAGGATTTACTCGATTTTTGTGGCCCGAAAAAACCCAATGATCCCCAAAAGTCCCGTGAAAATTTTGTTTCAAATCATATTTTTGGTGCAAATCCTCCCATTCTTACTAGAAGTACCCAAATCACATTTGAGGAAATCTGAAAGTCCCTTTAAAAAAATCTTAAAGAAAAGTTTCTATGTGGACAATCTTCAAGGTCTGTGAATAAAGAGGGGATTTGAAATCCTTTTTAAGAGAAGCTAACAAAGGGGATGAAAGAAGCAAAAAATGCCCCAAGGTGTGGAATACTATCAAAGCAATTAAAGGGAAATTAAAAAAGAAGTTTTCCTGAAACTGAAAATTTTGATTGCAACATATGTGGGCTTAATTGGAAAACCAAGGAAGATACTTTGAGTCTCAAAAGGATAAACAAAAAATCTCGTACTCACTAAACGTGTTTACGTTGAGGTATCACAATGTTTTGACCCTTTGGACTCGTCCAAACCCAAAATAAAAGGTTTTAAAAAGTTATGCAAGATGCATGGAAAAATCAAAAAAGGATGGGATGGACTTGCCTCTAGAAAGGTCAAGCATGGGATGAGTATCCCGGGAGTTTAAGAACTTCATCAAATTAAAATTTTTAGAAAATGGTCAAGAGGGAAACTTAACATTAATGGTTTTTGATGCCTCAAGGAGGTTATGGGGCAGAGTTACTGAGTAATGCTGAAGGAATACACTAATTACTTCAAAGGCCAGGGTAGCACCCTTTAAGGTCAGAACAGTACCACAATTGGAACTGCCGCACTCTATGTGGCAAAATTAGCTGTCTTTCAACAAAAATACTTGATCATTCAAATTGAAAAAAACCCTGATTGGGGTGATAATGAAGCAGTTTCCGTGGTTAAGAAATAATAAGAGTAAGTTGGGCTATTACAGAACGAGTTCAGAAATAAAAGAGATGCAGAGAAATTATCTCTTTTCCCGTTCTACCAAGGAATCCCGTGACTGTTGTCAGGGTGTCCCCCTCAGAAATTTTTTGGATAATAAATTAGGCTCCACGGACCAATGGCTCTCTAATGAAAAAACTGGGGCCCCGCAAAAAAACTCACATTAGCCAGAAAAAAACAGTTGCTTGAACACAGCAAAATAAGTTGTGTAATACTGAAGACACAAAAAGAAATGTCACTGATAGTCTACATACTCTTTTGGGTAAAATCTTAAGAGTTACAGCTTTGTTTTAAATTCATTAAAAGGGAAAAAAAACCCTTTTTAAGTCTTGAACCCCTTAAAATGGGTGAAAAATAATACAGAAAGATGTTTTATTTCAGAATATAAATTTTTGGAAACACAAGATAAATCCCAAAGAAACCTGTTTGATTAATTTTTAGGACTTTTCTCGACTCAGAAAAGATTATAAAATGTCGAGGAAGAATTCAAAATTGTTACTACCAAAGAAGCCATAATCCCTATTGATCCCAAGAATCATTTGGGTAACAAAAAAAGATTGGCAAACGCCCCCAGTAAAAGTGTTACATGGGTGGGGTAGCTGAACATTTTCATATACGCAATCCACTGGATACCTCAAGGTCGACAAAATGTGAAAAGCAAATAAAGGATGTATTGTTGTCTCAAAATTTTTTGGAGTTGCAGTATCCCGGTCCACCCTATCCTCTGAAAGAGTTTGTCAATCACCCATTTGAGGGACGGTGTAGTTACACTGGCCCAAAAATTTTAAACCAAAACGTTTACAAGTTCCATCAAGGTTCATCTTTTGTTCACTTGTGCTACAACTAGGCAGTCATTGAAAATAGCCCCTGAATTTTGCTGAAAAATTTTTCAAATTTTTCAGAAGGTTTGCAGCCGAAAGGGGATGTCCAGATGATGATTTCAGATAATTCAACGAACCCTTTTTTGTGGGGTGTTATTAAGCAAGATCTTTGATCAATCAGAAGTAAAAAGATGGTCAACCAGATGTCGTTGGAGTTTATTCCTCCTAAATCTCCCTGGGGTGGCGGGTTTTATGAAAAAAATGATCGGTTTAAAAAAGTTTTTTAAGGAAACTTTCCGTAGAGAATCAAATTAGAAGAATTCCCTACAGTTTTGACTGAAAAAGAAAAATAGAGTCAACAAAAGACCTCTAAATTTTGTTACCCATGATTGGCATTTAGAAGTGTTAAGTCCCTCTCATTTACTCCATGGCGAAGGTCGAACCGTTCCTCCCATGAATGATTTAAAAAAAACTAGAGGATCCTTTATTTCGAACCCGAGCAAAATCGACGTAAATTCAAAAACCTTTAAAAAAGTGATTAACGTTGGGGAAAATTTGGGAGAAGTTTTCTCACCCCATTTAGAGAAAAATTTAGGGGGTGGGGGTTCCCGAAAAAAATAAGTCCTTTAAAACCTGGTGCTAGTGTTATCGACAATGATGGTCCGAGGTCTCATGGCCCCTTGGAAAAAAAATTTTGACCATATATCCGGATGCAAATGGAATCATCGGAAGTTTATGTTTTGAGAAAAGGGTTTTGTAGTGAATAAGCGGACAATAAAAAAACTAGTGCCGTTGAATTACCGTGTTTAAAAAAAAAATTTTAGGGGATTGTTCAGAAAAGACAAGCGCAGTGGTGGCGAGTGAGAAAAATTTAAAATTTTGTTAAGTGATGAATAGTTTCCTGCGTGAACTTCGCCGCCCCCCGTTGGAGAAATTTTTTCCAGGAGGGGGGTATCAGCCCCCCTTAGCCTTTCAGCCCTGAGGGGCCAAGGCCCCTCGAAGGGGCGAGCGTCTTTTTTACGCTTTTAAATGAGTAATTGTCAAGATGCTTGCCCGTGTCAAATGACCTCTGCTCCTTGCGCGGTGTTGCAAAATGTTTTTTATAAGAGACGTCATTTTACTTTGCAGGACAATTAAAGGAAATCCCGCTCCCTTTATTACCCTGTACAGTGTGTAATTGTTGTCTTGTTAAGAAGCAAGAAACAAAAAATTTTGCTTTTCTCATGAGGAGGTGAAAGGATGCAAGGTACTAGGTCAGCGTTTTTTTTTTTTGTACCAGGGAGTGACGGCAAGGGGGGGTGTGGCTCTTCAGATAGCTTTTCTCTAGTGAGAGTCCACTGACGCCCCGGATAACCCGGAAAGAAAACTGATCTGTGCGTTAGTGTGAATAAGTGTCTCACAAAACCCCTAAAAACTTAAGAGAAGTGTGTAGCTTCTCTTTTGATAAAAATTGTGAACAATAAAGACAAATCTTGTGGAAATAGTGTACCCCGTGTGCGTTTCCTAGACATGGAAGACGTGGACATCCCCAAAGGGCACTTCGTTCTTCAAGTACCGATTCCCGTCGAAGGGTTGAGAACACCTGCTCACGTTACAAGAGAAGGGGATGTTACGAATTTTTGTAGATCGGGGGGACTGCGCAGTTTTTGAGTCGCAAGGAGTTTGTAATCAAACCCTTTGTGGCAGTAAAGGGGTGGACTTTTTAGTCCAAACAATAAGTATATCGTCCCTTATCGAATGAAATAGTGCATACCCCCCCAGGGGGAATTTATACTTACAAATTATATTTCTCGACAGCCCATGTTGTGATGGTTTCGACAGCTTTCAAGACCTCGTCTGCAGGGGCGGTGTGTAGGGCGATTTGCTGTCATTTTCAGCTTTGTGTTTCCGATATTTATATTTATAAATTATATCTTAGCTGGTAAGGCCAATATCTTCAACAAGTGTGCAGGAGAGTGTATGGGCCAGTGTGCAGCAGGGCGTTTCGATCAGTGTGGGGAGGGGTCGTACTACCCGTGTGCAGGAGAGTGGTACGAAAAGTGTGCAGGAGAGTCGTATGACCATGTGAGGAGAGTCGTACTGCCCGTGTGCAGCCCGTGTCTGATCGTGTACAGGAGAGTGGTACTGCAGTGGAGGGGGTGTCTGACAGTGTGCAGCGTTTTTACTGACCAGTGTGAGGAGAGTTGTACTACAGTGTGCAGGAGGTCTATGACAGTGGCAGGAGGTCGTATGCCGTGTGCGAGAGGTTGTATGACCGTGTGCAGCAGGTACTGATCATGTCAGGAGAGTGGTATGACCAGTGGCGGAGATGGGCTGACCAGTGTGCAGCAGTCGTACGACAGTGTGAGGGGTGTCGACCAGTGTGCAGGGAGTCGTATGCAGTGTACAGAAAACACTGTTATTATAAACATGAAGAAGTTAGGAAGTGAAATGTTTGAAAAGAGAAAAAATTCCCCGTTTTTTTAATCAAGTTTTTTAGTTAAACTTTTTCTTCCCTAAGTAATTCTGAGGTCTTCTTTACTTTTCCCAAAGTGCCCAAATAGTCACTTTTACACCTTTTTAAAAATGAAAGCTTCAAAATGCCAAAAATCAAAAATTTTTCCCTAGAATATTGAAATTATAAAGTTCCCGAAATTTTTTGATTTAGGAAGTCTGTTTTTTCTGCCCCAACTTTTTGACTTTTTTTTAGAAAACACATATTGAAAAACCCTGAGGGGAAACCATTATGAATTTTACAAATTTTGTGGTGTGTGTGGTATATGTTGTATTTATGTGTGCCGATAGGGGAAAAATTGCATCTTGGCTTTTAGCACGCTCTTTGACTATAGGCAAGGAAATTTGGTATGCAATAATTTCGCAAAAAATCTTTCTGAAAATTGAAAAAAAATTTTTTCACTGTGTTAGTTTTGTATTAAATTACTGAAAAAATTAAAATATTTTGGTTGGTTGGCTAAAATAAATTGTTCTTGTTGTAATAAGGTTAGGTAAGTTTTTTAAGTTTTTTGGAGCAAAATTAAAAAATTTTTTTATTATCATTAAGAAAAAATCTCTTTAAATGTATAAGGAAAAATTTTGAAAAACTTAATTTTTAAAAGAGTTCTTTCTAATTGACCAGTTTTTCATATTGGGCCCACGACATGTATATTTTGTGTGTGTATTATATTTTATTTTTATATAATATATTAAAATATATATAAAATATTATATATATATATTTTATTTTATATATATATTATATTTATATTATATTTATATATATATTTATATTTTATGATATATTTTATATATATATATATATAATATATATATATATATATATTATATATATTATATATATATATATTATATATTTTATTATATATATATATTATATATTCGTCCCGAATAGGCAGAACTTGCGATCTTGGTTTTAAATAGCAACGCTCATCTTGCCATATAGGGCAAGTGAAAATTTGTGTATTCAATAATTTCGCCAAATCATTCTGAACCTAACAAAAAATATATATTTAACTGTGTTTGTTTAGTATTAATTATTGTAAACAAATCTAAAAATATATTTAGTTGGGTTAGGCTAAAATAAATTGCGTTGTTATAAAAAGGTTAGGTAAGTTTTCTAAGTTCCTTTGGTGCAAATTAAAAATTTTTTGCATCAACTTTAATGAAAAAATATATCTTCAAACGTATAAGAGAAAATTTTAAAAAGGACTAAAATTTAAATGATTTTCTTGCTAATCGACCAGTTTTAACATATTCGGCACGACATTATATATATATATATATATATATATATATATATATAAAATTTTATATATTTATATATATTATATATTATATATAAAATATATAATATATTGTGTGTGTGTGTGTGGTGTGTCTGTGTGTGTGTGTGTCTGTGTGTGTGTGTTTGTTGTGGGGGTGTGGTGTTACTCACTAGTTGTACTCACCTAGTGAGGTTGCGGGGGGTCGAGTCCGAGCTCTTGGCCCCGCCTCTTCACTGATCGCTACTAGGTCACTCTCCCTGAACCATGGGCTTTATCATACCTCTGCTTAAAGCTATGTATGGATCCTGCCTCCACTACATCGCTTCCCAAACTATTCCACTTACTGACTACTCTGTGGCTGAAGAATACTTCCTAACACCCATGTGATTAAATCTGTGTCTTCAGCTTCCAACTGTGTCTCCTTGTTACTGTGTCCAATCTCTGGAACATCCTGTCTTTGTCCACCTTGTCAATTCCTCTCAGTTTTGTATGTCGTTATCATGTCCCCCTATCTCTCCTGTTTCCTCCAGTGTCGTCAGATTGATTTCCCTTAACCTCTCCTCGTAGGACATGCCTCTCAGCTCTGGGACTAGTCTTGTTTGCAAACCTTTGCACTTTCTCTAGTTTCTTTACGTGCTTGGCCCAGGTGTGGGTTCCAAACTGGTGCCGCATACTCCAATATGGGCCTAACTACACGGTGTACAGGGCCTGAAGATTCCTTATTTAAAATGTCGGAATGCTGTCTGAGGTTTGCTAGGCGCCCATATGCTGCAGCAGTTATTTGGTTGTTGTGCGCTTCAGGAGAGTGCCTGGGGGTTATACTCACACCAAAAAATCTTTTTTCCCTTTAGTAGGTTTGTAGTCTCTAGCCCTGGACTGTACTCCGTCTGCGGTCTTCTTTGGCTTTCTCCAATCTTCATTACTTTGCACTTGGTGGGATTGAACTCCCGGAGCCAATTACTGGACCAGGTCTGCAGCCGTCCAGATCCCTTTGTAGTTTTTGCCTGGTCTTCGATCGAGGGGAATTCTTTTTCATAACTTCACATCATCTGCAAACAGGGACACCTCAGATTCTATTCCTTCCCTCAAGTCGTTCACAAATACCAGAAACAGCACTCGTCCTAGGACTGACCCCTGTGGGACCCCGCTGGTCACAGGTGCCCACTCTGACACCTCGCCCCGTACCATGACTCGCTGCTGTCTTCCTGACAAGTATTCCCTGATCCATTGTAGTGCCTTCCCCGTTATCCCTGCTTTGGGCCCCCAGTTTTTTGCACCAATCTCTTGTGTGGGGGAAATGTGTCAAACGCCTTCTTGCGTCCCAAGAATATGCAATCCCCCCACCCTCTCTCTCTTGTCTTACTGCTGTTACCATGTCATAGAACTCCAGGTTTGTGACACAGGATTTCCCGTCCCTGAAAACCATGTTTGGGTGCTTTTGATGAGATCATTCCTTTCTAGGTGTTCCACCACTCTTCTCCTGATAATCTTCTCCATGATTCTGCATACTATACATGTCAGTGACACTGGTCTGTATTTAATGCTTTATGTCTGTCTCCTTTTTTTAAGATTGGGGCTACATTTGCTGTCTTCCATGCCTCAGGGAATCTCCCTGTTTCGACAGATGTATTGAATATTGTTGTTAGGGGTAACATAGCGCCTCTGCTCCCTCTCTCAATACCCATGGGGAGATGTTCTGGCCCCCTGCCTTTTTAGGTATCTACTCACCCGAAGCCTCTTCACTTCTTTTTTCCGT